>PVIR01004168.1:0-81629 GCA_004026965.1 Petromus typicus | reverse complement strand
CCACAAAGCGAGACCCTGTCTCCAAAAACCTAAAAAAAAAAAAAAAAAAAGATAGAATATATGACAAATGACTTTGAGACAATAAGTAAAATGAGAATTAGAACTGGACAGCTGGCTCTGTCCATTACTGAAGGTGTGTTACAGTAACAGTTGATTATTCTGTGGGACCGTGATATGTAAAATGTGACATGTACATTAGCACTGTGCAGGAGCCCATTGGGAGTACAGACTCTTGAACCCAGTCCCACTCTACTGAATCAGAAACTTAGGACAATGTTTGCCATCCATGTTTTAGAAGTAGAAAATATTTGTTGTCATGCAATCTAACATTTCAGAAGCCTCACTAACGTATGAATAGGAAGAGATTTTTGTGGCCTGGGGATGGAAAGAAGCAAGGGCAGAAAATATATACTGTTGTCTCAAGATGTTTTCAAGAACAGAAGATGTGTTTAAAATGAAAGTCTAAAGAAAGGGTGGTGTCCGGGAAGTGTAATAACTCATATACTTTATTTCATGATGGGTATTAGTTTTCCTGTTTTTTATTTCACTCATTTTTATTTCATGTGTGGTCAAATCTGATGTTTTTGTGATTATTTTACACTATGGATTTGTTTACATATATTCTCATATTTTCTATTGTTTTGGCTTTCTTTTTTCTTCCTTTTAAAACATTTTTTAGAAACTCATCTGGAATTTATTTCAAGGAGTGAGAAGATGATGGCTCTGAGGTGATGTGTACTTTTTCCTTACAGCCAGTTTCTCCAAGGTTAATTATTGCTTCTTCTTTTCCTTTCTCAGTATTAGGAGCCACTAGTTTGATCAGATACCAAATTCTTACATATGCTGAGTCTTTCACTGCAGCAGACAACTGTGTTAATTTTGTTTTCTTCCGGGTGTGCCATGATATTGCTTCTTCTTCAGCTTGTGATCAAGTTAAATTTTCAAGTTGTTTTTTGCATTAATTTTTTGATATAGATTTTGCTTTATTAAATTCTAAAAGGAGTATGTATCAGAATAGTTATAGCTATAAAACACTCAAACTCAGTTTCAGGGTAGGATTAATTTATGACAGTGATTCTCAGCCAATGACCCAGAGCTCTTTCAGTAACTATTACTCACCAAAATTCGAGAACCTCTGCCCTAGGTCTGCTGAAATTAAGTTTGACCTGAACTTATTTTTGTATGCGGTTGATGAAGTTTGGCCCAAACTGGTCTTTGTATGTGGTAAATTGTAACCTAGCTTGATACATTCTCCTTAACAAATTATAACCTAAGTTTATACCCTTGTAACTGAGTGACTGATTGTCTTGGACAATCACAGCAGCTAACCCACAGCCAATCCCAAGATGAAACTGCCAAACTATGACTGAATAAGACAAGCACAGAAATACACCAATCACATAATCTCTGGATTATATGATTTCCTATTTTCTGGTTTTGAATGTTGGTTATTGTGTTGGAGGTGGGGGCAATTGCAATGCTCTTCACTCCAGAATTCTGTCCTCTTCTAGAATTCTTACTCAACTAAACATTAATTCAACTAATGTCATTTACCCCTCCTCATAGAACTTTCAGCCATTAGTTTGATTTGCTGTTATACACATCTCAATGCATGGGGAGTGGTAGGCAAGTTTTCTTATCTCTTAAAACCTAGACATATGCAGAGATGACCATATTTGCCTCAGTTCTTAGATACTAAAAAATAAAAAGATGTTCTTGCACAGAATTATCAAGAGGGGGTATCAGTTCTTTATCTCTCCATAGCAAGGGCTTCTCTAACTAATTCAAGTAACTTTTTGAAGTAATTACCAACAAGATCAGATCAATATTTTGCAGTAACGGGCTTGCATTTGCTTCCAATGATGAGGTTTTGCAAGGCAGATATAATTAAAGTATGATTCTGTATTTTTAAATCCTATAAAATTAAAGTTGCATCAAAGGTGGCATTTGAGTTCTATCCTGATTGATTTTCTAACCTTACTGGTTGCCTGTTAAAGCTGTATCTATCATGCATGGCTGCATACAATGTATACAGGATATACTTGGTTTAAATGTGGTTTTATTTCTTGCTAAAGTTAGTATTTTCTTTGAAAATTATGTTTTAAAGGAGAAAATTATCTGCTGTAGAAAAATGTTATTTTTTCAAATATTCTAATGCCTTTTAATATACTTTCAGATATGAATCTTTTAACAAAACTTAAGCTCACTTGATTAAATTTATTACTTAATAAATAGTACTTTTCAACCATATATAATTGAAAGGAAAATTAATCCATCTGTTTCTGATTTCTTTAAACTAACCTAATAAAACCATCACCTTAATTCACCTTATTTAATGGATTTTTTAATGGCTGTGAAATTCTTGAGAATTTTTTGGAATGAGAAAAGTTAAAAAAGACCTTTGAACCAAAAAATGGATAGTAAATAAAGCATTAATATTAGAATCTCCAGTTTGAATTTTGGAAACCAAGGTATTGTTAATTAAAATCTAAACCTGCAGCCAGGACATGGGGGAGGAACTGGGAAAGCCCCTTTACCAGCTTCCTGAGAATGCCCGAGCATTGTTCCATCTTTGTGTAAGGTATCGACAGTAGACATTTTAAAACAGAGCTCAGCTCAGTCACAACGTTCAGTTTTTTTCTTATCTTTAGTTTTCAAAGGCAGCATTTCTTCCTCTTCTCCACCTTTTCTGGATGAATTCCAGAACAGAATCTTCTGGGAATTTATGTGAGCCCACACACATACCTCCACAGCCTCCCACTTCAAAATTTAACCTACTGTCAGGACATAGATATAAAACAGGTTGTGTTGGGTGTCAGAAAAGACAAAAACTAAAAGTTCACATTATTGAGGAAGACAATGAAAAGCAATAATAACTATTGCAAGACAGATAAATACCTTATGTTTCTCTAGTACTATAGATTTCCAAAGTACCCACAAATTTTGTCATTAGAATGACTAATTATGGCTACTGACAAGATTTAATTGGTCAGATACCTCACTGGTAATTGAAAAATGCTCTATCATGTATCTCACCATCACTGTTACATTTGGCAAAGTGAATAAACAGCTATCACCTCTCTAGTATATCATATTGTCATGTCAAATCAAACTCTAGTGGGTTTCAACAACAGAGAACTATGTCTATTTACTCTCTGCAAAGTACCTCACATGTATGTCATTAATATAGTGATGTGTTGAAAAGTATTTAATGAATGGATCAGGGATTTACACAATCTATATCAAATCTATATAAAGTCACTTTCTTATATATGAATCACATCAAAATTTTATCCATTTTAATAATATTTCTTATATTATGGTTATTGTTTGAAAGAGATTATTTGCTGTGATTTATAGCCAAATTGTACACAATTTTGCAGACATTAACACTTTTTATATTACACTAATTAAATTCTTGATATGTACTGCAAGGCATTTTGGACAAATTAACATATATTTTTACTTACAAGACTGAAAACCTTTCCTATACCCCCAAGAACTGTCAGTTTTCTCAGGCTTACTAGATGTTACATGTGAATAATTCATTTTCCTATTTTAAAGGTCACCTTGTAAATAAAAGTATTTTTTTAGAAAAGCCATTGAAAATATACACAGCTTTCTCATAATCCTAGGGAAATGCTAAACTGCTGAAGGAAATGGCCTTCATAATGGAGTGAATGTCATGAGTTCACTCTCTAAAACATTGATGTATTACACTTTCAGGAAGTGTTTCATAGACTGATACATTTGCTTTATGATTTTCTTTTGAGTAAAAAGAAAATTTACTCTTTTGCAAAAAGGAAAAAAAAAGTACTTAGCATGCAAAGTGGGCAAGCATTGTATATAAAATTATAACCTTCTCTTTATAAAAGCTGTGACATTTGCACAAAGTCATGGTCTATTACTCACATGTCAAATGTTTCCTGAAGAAACAGTCAAATTCAAACTTTAAAATTTAAACAACTACAAGGCCATAACCCTTTGATAACATTAGTAAATATAAATGTTAGAATTACCTGCTGGTAATAATAGGCTTTAGAATAAAATAGTCAATAGACAGTAGAACAGTTGATAAGAGCTTTAAGCTGAAAACATCCAATTGAAGTATTTATAAGCTGTACATCTTGTGACAATTTTTGTGAGCATTTTAAAAGTTTCATTTTTAGGACAGAGGAGAGATTCATGATAAGAGAAGGCCATATCTTTCCCTACTAAGGTTTTTAGTTGCCTTGAAGGATAAATTAAGAATTTTCACCTCAAATTAGGTTACTAGATTTGGATATTTATATGACTGTGTGGCAGTTAAATTGGTCTGTCAACTTTATTGGTTTCAAAGTTGTCTGGGAAGGATCAGTAAAGTACCCTTCTGGGTGTGACATGGAGGTGTGTCCTGGAGTACTATAGCTGGTCTCTTTCCTCTCTGGCCTCTGGCTTGGTCCCCTGCTCTGCTTCTTAGTTGTTGTGGGTTGCACAACTTTGCTCCTCTATGTCCTTCTGCCATGATGTTCTTGCCTTGGAGCCAGTTGATCATGGACTGAAACTTCTGAAATCATGAGGCAAATAAATCTCTTTTTTAAATTGTGGGGGTTGGATACTTTATTCTAGCAACCAGAAAGGTAGCCAGTACAGAAAAAAGTCAACGAGGGAGTAAACTCTCTGAAACTGTGAGCAAAAATAAACCTGCTTCTTTTGGTTTTACAGATGAAATAGTTTGTCTGTACAACAGGAAAGCGGACTGATATATGTTTGTGATAATAAGGCTGACAGCGAGCATTACAGTGGTACTTTGGTTCATGAACTCAATTATTTCCAAGATTCTGGTGGGGTCACAGAATTCATTCCATGATTTGGACCATGCTGGAATTCTGCAGAGTTGTATAAAAAATTAAGTTTATAAACCAAGGTACCACTGTACTTTTAATTTTACTTTTAAATTTGCATTGTCATTCCAAGTGGTCAGTTTGAAGACTTTATAAGAACTTAAAGGATGATGCTATTGTTTAATACATTCTTGACTTTCTTTTATGAAGTTATGTTTTGCCACAAGTTTCATTATTTTATTATCCTAAACACAAACCATTCTGGAAGGAAGATTTGGCCTTTAGAAAATAGGTGACTGAGTGAAAAATTCGGTCCCTCGTGTGAGTGATCAAGTGGAATAATGTCATTTCTCTTTTATAAAAGGAGCAAGTGCCTGCAGGTTTCTTCTGTGGCTCTCAATGAAGATGTCTGACAGTTTAGTTGAGATTCATTAGGTGTTCAAGTTTTGAGCCAAAAAAGTGTTGGCTTTTACTCTGAGTGAATTGGAAATGAATGAATAATTAGCTTCCATGGATACTGATTGAGTGTCTAACATGTGATAGGCATAGCTCTGGATGTTAAATACCAGGAACAAAAGGAAAGAAGTAACAAGAAAAATAGAATAAGTAAGTAAAATAAAGAGGAAATTAAAAGACCTAGCTGTAATGCACATCCCAGAACTGTGGGATATTGAGGCAGGAGGATTCCAAATTTGAGTGTAGCCTGAGTAATTTAGCAGAAACTCAGGGAAATCTAGACTGAAAAAAAGAAAAAAAGAAAAGAAAAATGACTAGGGATGTAGGTCTAGGGGGAAGCCCTGGGTTCAGTTTCTGGTACTGTATATAAAATGAGTGGATTAGGTGGGGTGGCAGTGAGGAAGGAAAACCAGTTATGCATGAGGGGGTTGTAATTTTAGATAATGTGGTCCACAGGAGTGCGAGAAGATGTCGGAGTGAGGAAGCGGAAGTGGGACCTGTGGATACAAGGGAAGGGATTCCAGGAGAATAGAGCGAACACATAGAACTGTTGGCAGAAGTCCTTTCCCTGGATTGAGTGAAACAAAGAGAGAAAGTAGGAGGCAAAGAAGGAGAGATTGTCTTGGGCACTTGTAGAGCAGAAAGGAACTTTGCCTTTTCCTCTCAGTTCATGGGGAAACTTTTTGAAAAGTTTTACTACGCAAGCATTATAATCGTATTTCTTTATTTTATTATTACATGTTTGCAATACATGAAGTTCACATGCATCTTAGGGAATAGGTGCATAATCATAATACAGCTTGATTCTTTTTTAATCTCTTTCTTGATGTTTTAAAAGGATTGCTTTGCTGGCAGCTGTGTGGAAATGTAGCATAAACATAGACAAGAATGAAAGAAATGAAGCCGCTCATGAGGTTATTGCAATAATTTTGCTACAGATGATGGTGGGTGAGACCAGGTGGAAGTACTAGGGGAGGTCCTACAAACTAACAGGTGATACACTTAGATTTTTATAACAAAATAATTTTGTTTCCTTTATAAAGTTAACGACAAAAGGTGGGTGGGGTGTAGAATGTAGAGGACCCACAAGGGATGATATGGTAACTCAGGGTGAGTAACTCTTACTATGCTTAAGATAAAAGGGATAAGAGTAGAAAACTGTTCCAGAATCTGACAGAAGGATAGAGATATGCAGAGAATGTCCCTTGAGTGGAGCAGGGACACAGCCACTCTGACTGACCTCACAAATGAGCCAGGGCAATAGATCTCATGAGCTCACTTCCCTCCTTCCATCTCATCTCCTGTCAAAGCCTATCTCTCCATTGGCTACACCCAACATGCCAGAAGGGGAGGATACCATGGGTGTTCAGACAAGAAAGATTCCTGGGCAGACAACAGCCTGAATCATGGCATATTGTAGATTTGGAGGACAAATACACATCAACCACAATGATATCGAACTCTTGCCTTCTACGTGTTCTTGTTTCCTTTCTTTTCTTTTAGCTAGGGAAAATTCTGTTCATTCTAGGGAATGCATGAAATCTCACTGGCCACCACATCACTGTTGTGGTTTTCTATGACGTTATCCTCCAACATGCTATCTAAAATGGTGACCATCACTCATTTCTTCATATAAGAAGGAGGGAAAATAAAGAAGAGAATAGTCACAAAAGATAGCTGCTACAGTGATTGCTTCTGTATTTAATCAGAAGCCAAATGTGTAATCACTGCATATTTCCCATATCTGTGGCCATGTCATCATTGTTCTTTCTCATGTAGGATGACCTCAAATTTTTTGTGCAAGATATGAGCCCTCAGTTGGCTTTTTTGAGTTGCTTCAGTTTTCCACTGGTCAAAACAACCTTTCCTGAAACAATCCTCTGCCCTCACTGTGGAGCAGCGTGTTTCCCTTACATGAAAGAATAATCATCTTACCTAGCAGAGGGGTTCACTTCTCTGCCCAAAGGCTCATTGGTAGAAGGAATCAAGTGACGTGGGTGAAGTTTCAGTTATTATATAATTTCCTGGTGGAAGCATTTTTCTGTTAGACACTAGCCCTTGTGAATACAGTGAACCTTTGGTTGTGAGAATAAGAAGTGAGTTATTGGTACAGCGGTGATTTCAAAGGAATTATTAATATAATAGTGGGAGGAATCATTCCACTCCTTCAATCCTGGAAGTGTCAGTTAAAGGTAATATATTGACCACAGGTTTAAGCCGTATTTTATGTAGCACACACTATTCCAGGTACTGCCTTCTGGCTGGTCTTGTTATAGTTTTGTCAGCTGGCCAGCTCATACACCCAGAAAGCCGACTTTTTCTGGATGGGATGCCACTTGGTGATCCTCTTGGTATGAACGCACTACCTTATTACCTTTGCTAGAAGGTGACTCCCTGGTTACAGGCAGTGTGTACAGGATCCCCTGGTGATGGATAAGGTGTTCTGTAATTCTGCAAATGCAAGTGCTTACAGAAGCACTGTGAGCAGGGAACCCCAGTCAGTATCTTGATCCTTTCCAGGTTTTATCTTCCTTTCTTTTCCATCAAAAAAGATGTTCAGTGTAATCAGCAATTAATGGGCAGTTGACTGAGGTCTAAAGGGAATAGTTCAGTAGTGGATTATCAGCATTTGCCTCTGCTGTTGGCCACACTTAACAATAAGAGTAGTTAGACTAGTAAAAAAAAAGAAAAGAAAAGAAATTATGCTGTTGTTTCATAACCACCATAGCCATTTTTTTGTGTTGACTTCCTAGCAATCTAAAAGCAGCAAGTGAAATAAGACATAGTTCTCAGGAAAGAAGAGCACATCCTCCCTCCAAAGTCTTAGCTATTAGTAGGAGACTGCCTATTAAAGACTTCCTAAAAGACTTATTCAAAACTGTCTACCACACATAAATCCTTTATTATTGGTTTATACTAATTACCCAATTGGTTATGGCTCAAGTGGCAGAAGAGCTTATACCAATGTTTCCACTATCTATAAAACCTTTTATTTGTATTTTTAGTTGATTTAAAATTGGCCATTTTATGGGTTAGGAAGTAAATAGTTCAGGATAGCATACCCAAATGTGTTCTATATTGCCTAAAGAGATCTTGCAAGTGTGGCATCTTTTGAAATGAGTAATGTCAGTGTCAGAAATGTGACTCCTATTTTAGAAGCAGTATCCTGCATGAACCATGCTGGTGGACCCCAGCAATTCCTGGTGTGGTAGGCCATGGTCTGGCAGAGCCAATGTCTTAATCCAAAAGGTTTATTTCTTGTTAAGATATTCAAGAAACATGATATTTCATGTTCACCTTTTCCAAAAAAAGCATAATATTCTCAATGAATTGGACCTACATGGTATTCTGTTGAATTTCAAATGGATTCCTTAGAGGCTGTGCTTTGGTAGAAATCAGGAAAGCTGATTTAGTCTTGAGACAAAGGTTTCTTTCTTGATTGGGAAGAGAAGTAAATATTTATTGGGTCATTAGCTGTGAACAAGGTGCTAGGCTTTGTATTGGTCGTTGCAGCAAAGATAGATAAGATTTTCAGATGGCCTATTGTAATTCTACACAAACCATTCAGTTATAGTCATCCTATTATTGCTAATGTAAGCCAAAGTTGTGAATTAAATGTTTGTAGCAAAAACAGTTACTCTTATATGTCATAAGGGTTCCCAGGGGGACAGTCTCTGTCATTTGCCTATGAAGATGACAACTCTGTCTTGACTTGATTGTTAAAAATCTAATGAAATTGAGATTTTCAAGATTCACCACCTTATTTATATGTATCTAAATATCTTCACACCACATCTCATGGTTATAATTCTCCCTTAATATTGCCTTTGCCTTATCATAAGAGACTTAGTTTAATTCAATACTTACAACCTGCTGCAATGCTACAGTCTTTATAGCATTCAGCCGTGTCTGCTATGTGGCTATAGGAGATAAAACCTCTTTCAAATTTACCAAAAAAGTCCTATGATTCTCCATTTTTTTTCAGTTTTATGCACTAATTTTAAAACATTATTTTCCCTGAATTTACTCTGCAGAGACATATTAAAGAGAAAACTTTCTTCACAAATTCTTATAATTATTAATGTTGCTACTGGGACAAAGGGTGAAGTATGATCAAAATATCATGAAGAATGTTTAAATGTTATGGCATTGATCTCACTGAAAATACTCTCACTTCCCTTGAACATACTTATCCCATCATTCTGGCCACTTTTCTGAAGTGGTTCTAGAAATCCTCCTTTGTAAGTGTTTTTATGGGATCTGATCAAAAGTATGGTGAATGCTGCTGCTGAGTGTCATCCAGAGAAAAGTCAGGGTTGTAAAAATATTGTGGTGTGTTTTCATCAGCTAATTCACTGGATCTCACATCATGTGACTTCAGGCTCTTCCTCAAAGTCAAAATGACCATGAAAAGTAGACGTTTTGAATTGATTCAGGACATTAAGGCAGCCAGGACAGGTAAAGTGCAAAGTTTGCTTCTGTTATTTCCCTGCAGTAGAGCAGTGTTACCTGATACCCGGAGGAAGAAAGATGGAGGAGGAAGTGTTGGGTGTTTGAAGAAAAGAAGAAAGGACTACACAGTCTTCCAAAGATGGGCAAATGAATGGACTCAGGAAAGAGAGCATGCTTCCCAGTCACCAGGAAGCCACCATCTGCCACTGTGTATCATGAAAGTCTGCACTGGATTCTGTTTCTCTCCAGTCACATTCAGTTGTGTGGTGCAGGCATGGGAATAGACTGGTAATGGGGTGTAATGAAGATTTCAGGTTAGCCAGCAAGTTTGAAGAAGTCTATAGATCATGTCACCTTGAAATTAAACTTGAGTGACAAGGAACGAATTTGTTCTGTTTTTAGTACCATTTCTGTTATTGCTTGTGTCGAGATGTCCCCCTAGAGCTTCATGAGTTATAGTTAGAGCTCTTTAGAGGTGGTTGGGATTAAGTGTGATGCTGGGATTAGAGGAGCATGATTACTAAATTAGTCTACTGATTGGTTTGGCATAGCTCTAAGAGTGAAAAATGGGAAGGCCCACCCTGGGTTAGAACATTATCCACCCTAAGGGCAAGAACCCTGAATAGAATATAAGGAACAGAAAGAAGGCTGCTGTCCTCATTTGATGATTGCTACTATTGCTACCTGTTCCCTAGTACCTTCCATGCCATGAGCTGTTTTTTCTCTTCTGTGACCCTGCCTTGGAGCCAGCCAATTAGGGATTGAAACCTCTACAAACTATGAGCCAAAATAAGCCTTTTCTCCTATAATTTTAAGTGTTGGAAATTTTGTTTCAGCCACAAAGAAAAGTAATTAAGAAAATTTCCATGAGTTATTATTATTTTTATTATTATTAATTCTTATTCTCATTCTTATTCTTATTTTGGGACAGGGTCTTGCTTTGTAGTTCAGGCTGGTCCTGAACTGAGCTCCCAGCTCACAGCAATCCTCTTGCCTCTGCTTCCTGAGTGCTGGGATTACAGAGGTGAGCCACCTCGCCTGGCATTGTGGTGTACGGTACTGATTACTGATGGGCAGTGAGTCATCACTTCTGGCATTGTTATATGTGGTTACCAAGGATCGAACTCAGGACCTTGCACTTGCAAAGCAGGTACTACAACCACTGAGCTAAATCTCTGGCCCTCCATGAGTAATTAATCATAAGCTTCAAGGCAAAACAGGATTTTTTTCAAGATTAATGTTAATTTAATTTTAGGTATATTAAGCCATATAAATTAAATTCAATTAACATCAATATCCTAAACTAGAATATTAGGCACATTTTATTATATAATGATAAAAAGGAAAATGAATTGATTTTCTTTATCAGCTCCACATGATACAGAGGAATGGCTGAATGGATATCTTCTTGCCCCGTGGCTTTGGGGGCATGTACTTCTTCCCTTACAGTATGAGATCCATCAGTCAGATGCCTAAATTACCTGCCATCAATCTGTGCGAAAAGGCAAGTTGTAACCTCTTGGAAGACATTCAACGTAGTGTCTGTTACTCATGAGGAACAATGCAGAACTCATCAGTCCCAGTCCAAATTCTTATGTGGTGTATTTTATCACATTGACTGGCAAGAGTGTGGTGCTTTGAGTAGTGACCCATATGTTGAATGACTCCTAGTCAAAAATAGGAAGTTGACAATGAATTTATCTTTGCACTGGGCCAAGTCTAGGTCAGTTCCCATAACCCCAAGAGTATGGTTATATATGTTATATCTCTCAATCAAGAAAAGTGTTACATTGAAAGGGCTAAATAGAATATTCATTCTGTTGGCTTCATACTATTTCTAAAACCTGGCTCTGAGCCCCAGTGTATGGCCTCAAATAGTTATTATTTGAGACATAATTTTATCTGTCTTGTCAGAATAGCTAATAATGTAAAGCTTATTGGTTGCTGATTGTATTTTGGTAAGGATGTTGTATTCTATCAGTTTCTTTGAGCCTTATGATACTATTTAACTGAACCATATAAGTTTCATGACCTAATGAGACTAGTAGATGTTCTGGGAAGGAATGTAGGAAAAAAAATCTACCTGACTTCTTATAAAAATATCACAAGCTCTGGGCTCATGCTAGTATCTGTCTGCTTTAACATATCTGAGGAGCAGGTATCATGGGTGTTTATTTAGTTCAGTGAAGGGAACTTCCCAAGTTGGGCTGTTACTCATTCCACAAATGCAAAGTAAAGTGGACATTGAGATCTTCTCACAGCTGAGGAACACTAGCCTTAAATAAGACTAAATGCAAACTTCCTCATGTTTTCTTTCAGTTAGTATGACAGCTGAGGCCAAAGTGCCTTCTCACATAAAATAGTACTATTTTGCTTTCCTATCTCTCATGATGCACATTTAATTGTACATTTTCAATAAACATGCAGGTACATTTTTGTTGTGGAGTTCATTTGAGGCATTTTGCCTGTTTAGTCCCCTCAGCTCTGTATTCTCCAGGGCATCAATGTGAAAATTAGGGCCATTTGAAGCAATATGAGATACCTGGCTACATTCTGATAACTCTTTTCCACTGTTACTAATTCTGATTTATTTGCCAACTTCAGATATCAGCTTTAGGGGAAAAGAGAATTCAAGAGTAAAAATGTATTTTAAAGGGTAGTTAATAAGATTTGTCTTTGCTTTGGAAATGAAAAGCACTGATCTGAGCCTATGCCTGTGTTTCAGAAGAACTGATGGAGGACAAGTTTTGTAAATTGCCTTCTTTTCAAAGTCCATTGAATTCAAAGGTTTCTGGGTAAAATCTATGGAAGGAAATTCATGCAGGAAAGAGGGTGGAGATGGAAAAAAAAAGTTCATGCTTAAGTCACAGTCTATGGATAAGTAGGAATTTGAATATTAATGTACAACCTTGAGAATTAAATGCTGCATCTAGCAACCTTAAGAGTTGGCAGCTGGCTCAGGGCTGATAAGGAATGTTGGGTGGGGGGCAGGTCCTGGGAGGAACTCCTTCCCAGGGAAGGCTCTCATCTCTGGCTGGCATTAGAAAGAATTACAAAGCATGATTCAGAATCTAATTTTGTCAGCTGGTGATTGGCTCCCACGAGGCTCTGGCCTCACAATGTGTTCTATTAAGTAATGGGAATTGGGTTGTGCTCCTTTTCTCTGGTTCATGCCTGCCACCCCTTTTTCTTTCACGGCTCCTCCATGTCTCCAGTGTAAATGTAGGTGTGCTTGCTTACATTTGCCTTCTAAAAGGCATCTCTAAGTATCTCCCTAATGCACAGAGGCTAATACACAAGAGAACGCTAACACCTCATTGATTTTTAAATTTCATTTCAATTTTTCACTTTTGAGTTGCATTGAACATAACAGTGTCACCTTGTTAGGATAGGGAGAACCCAGCTGGGAGAGGGGACAGTTTAAATTAAATTCATTCACTGTTTGGTGGCTTTGTGCAAGAGAAGCCTTTAGCAAGGAGAAAATGGTGAACTCCCATGCAGAGATGCCAAGTAAACACATGATATGAGAAATCATTTGGTTTATGGTACCATCACAGAACCAGAACTAAAGGTAAATCGAGTAACTTGATTTCTTTCGTATCTGAAGGCCTGACATCTGTCAAAACATTGACTTATCCTCTACAAAATGATTTATATCAACCATGATGAAACTCATTTTGAAGGTAGTCATTTGCACATCTATAAAAGGTTGCATTATATGGTCAGAGAGACCTACAATATGGGTTTTGTTATTCTCTTACATAACCCATGTGAAGTTAGTTTCTCAAAGTTATGAAACCTGACTACTTACTCTCCACTTAAAGACTTTGAGAAATTAGTTGTTCTCTCTGGTTCCAGAGTAGAGAAAAATATAATTACCAAGGATATTGCGTTCATTGGACAGATAATTTTAAACTCAAAATTTTTTTCCAAGAATACTTTTCCTCATAATTAAATCATAGCATCCATTCTTTCTCACTGAAACAATTTCCCTGAAAAAGCACTTAAAGAATTTATAGAAAAGGTTGAGCATTCCTAGTTTTATGTTGTCATTTTCTTATCTTGAAGCTATGCCTACTTCAGGTGAAGGAAAAAAGAAATAAACAAACATCTGTTTGAAGGAAAAGTCTTGCATGAAGGATATCAGAAGACACTGATTCTATTTTTGTTCTGGCATGAATTAGCCATAGCAATTTGAGTAAGTCACTTTCTGGACCAATTTTCTTATTTGTAAAAATGAGAGAATTGGCTGGTTTAGAAAGTGAACACTTTTGGCTGGCAAGCACTTTCCAGATGTGTTTCATATGGTCCACAGACATTTAGAAGGATTGCGTTTGAGTTCCCTAGAGAAGTATGCATTGCTAGTAATTCATCACCCTATTGTTATGTATGTATTCACTTCTATATTAGTAAGCTTTTGCCATGTAACAAATAAGTCCAAAGCTTAATGGTTTAAGCTGAAGAAAGTTCATATTAGTTTTAGTGGCCAAAAACTAACTCTTTACTTAGTGCAGTATTCTTAAGAATTTGATGAACTCAGCTAGGTGAATCTATTGAGCTTTGCCTGTGTGTGCTGCACAACCATTTAGAAAGTTATCATCTGCATCTGCCTGCCATAATAGCTATTTATGATCCAAGTCATCATCCAGCCAACTAACAACTTTCTTCATATGATAACTAATGGGCTTCCAGGCCACAGGGACAGAAGCTATACAGCTTCCTATGCTCTAGGATTGCCATGTGCCCAACTCCCCTTCTCTTGTATTCTGTTGTCCAAGGTAAGTGACAGACCAATTCAGATTCAGGTTGGGAACAAACCACTTCTTGAAAGGAGGAAGCCCAAAATAGTTGGCATTTTTCAAACTATGACAACCTGTCTACAAGACTCTACCCTTGCATATTGTGGCCTTGATGGTTTTAAATTCATTCCCAGACTAAAGATAAGGAAAACTACAAACAAACAAAGGAAAAAAACCCCTCAAACTTGACAGTCATACTTCCATACTAAGAGCATATTCACAATGCTCATCTAGGTGCTTCTATACTAAATCTTCACAGAGCAATACTGACAAGCACTGAGTATGTAAAGAAATGAACCACAAATTCCCAGGTGTTTAGAATCCTGTCCCCAATGACTCAGTGTTTGTGCCATGAACTACTAGCAGCTTCTGAATTAGTGTTATTCCCTTGTTATAAAGATATCATAATATATATGATGGCCAATTGGGGTGGAGGGTTAGAAATTTTGAGACAACGTAAGTCTGCATCTCAATTTCTGTTTATTCTTGAAAACAAAACATGCTGAGAATCATTTTAGTGGTTTAAAACTCAGTTTCCAGATAGTCTTTCTTAATTTTTTGTTTCTCCACAGTATTCCTGGTTTTCCATAATTCTGGTGAGTTTCTTTTCAGTTGAGATAGCTGATTAATAATTTTTTTATGCATACTGTGTAATGAAAAAAACTTATCCACTTATAAAATGAATATTGAGTAAACCCCAGTTTATGTAAGAGGTACAAATAGATTTTGGCTTACTGTTGTTTTAAAGTAATCTACTATTTTTAATGTGGTATAAGATATAAGAAAAAAAGATATCTCATGCATAGTACTTAATTAAGAATGTTTGATCCACTTCCTTTTTTGGTACATATTTGTAATACATAGTATTTACATTCCTTGTGTAGAGTTTGTAAAGGAGACCAAGAGATGGATAGCTGGGTGAGAGAAAGAATTGAAAGAAAATGAAAAAGAAATAAAGATATATTATGTACACATACCTACTTCTCACAAGGAATATAGACATTATGTATGACAGCATGTATTAATAAAAAATAAAAATAAATTCTTAAGTTCAAATTGTCCAGATTCAAAGTGAAACAGTCAATATTTTTGCTAATAGGAAAAGAGAGGTAGTTAAACACCTTCAAATGTTTGTATACCTGGAGAGTCCAGAAAAATTGCTGTTGCACTGTGAGAGATAACTATGGCAAAAATTAAAAAAAAACATATTTAATAAAGGTAGATCAGAAAATTTATTGCTGTGCTAGGTCTCTTCTGATTCTAAATGAATTTTAGGAATGATTTCTGTAGTTCTGTGACACATGCTAGTGGTGTTTTGATTGGGATTGCATTAAATCTGTACAATAGCTTTACAATAAAGCCATTTTCATTGTGTTTGTTCTTTCTGCCTACAATTAGGGGAAGTCTTTCCACTTTTTGATATTCCTCTTTGATCTCATTTTCACTGTAATTTTCAATATGAAGTTTTTTTACTTATTTTGTAAGATTGATTCCTAAATATTTTATTTTTTCAATGCTATGAATGAAAAGTTCTGGTTCACTAATTTCTCTCTCAGTGAGTTTGCTATTTGTGTATGTGAATGTTATTGATCCCTGAGTTAAAATTGTACTATAAAGCTTCTGTGATATAAACATAATGGTACTGGGGAAAATAAAACAGACAAGAAGATCAGTAGAAGATACAGAAAGAACCCCAAACACACTCACACACCTAATCATTGACAAAGGGACTAAATATGTTCTCTGGAATAAAGACAGTGTCTTTAATAAACAGTGCTGGAAAACTGGCTTTCTACATGTGCCAAAGATTAAAACTAGACTCATGTCTCTTACCATGCACTACTCTAAAATCAAAATGGATCAAAGATCTAAACATTAAAATAGAAACACTAGATCTTCTGGAAGAGAGAATGTTTCCGGACATAGGAGTAAGAATGCTTCATGAACAAACCCAGAGCACATGGGAACTACTACAAAGAATCAACAACTGGGACCTCATATTATTTAAAAGCTTTTCTATGGCAAAAGAGATCACCAATGAAAAAAAAGATAATCGACAGAGTGGAAAAAAATTTTAGCTGATGGTTCCTCAAAGGACTAGTATCTGGGAACATATAAAGAATTGAAAAAAATTTCCCACCAAAATTTAAAGACCCAATCCAAAAATGAGCATCTGAGATTTACATACACTTCTGTTCAATATTCCTGGTCATTTGAGAGATGCAAATTAAAACAATGCTGAGGCTCCATCTCATTCCAGAAAGAGTGGCTATTATCAAGAAATCAACCAATAACAAATGCTGGTGAGTCTGTGGGGAAAAAGGAATTCTTCTCTACTGCTGGTGGAAGTGTAGACCTGAGCACTCACTGTGAAAATCAGTGTGGAGACTCCACAGAAAAATAACATTAGAGGTCCTATTTAACTCTACTGTTCTACTTTTGGATATCTTCCTAAAAGAAATAAAAAGTCTCATACAACAGCAATATATGTATACTTATGTTTATAGTGGCACGGTTTGTAATAGCTAAATCTTGGAAACAATCCAAATGCCCATCAACTGGAGACTGGAAAAAGAAGTAGTTTTTCATTTGTTTTTGAGGTCAGGTCTCACTTTGTAGTTCAGACTGGTCCTGAATTCACTGTGTAGCCCAGGCTAGCCTTGAACTCAGCAGTCCTCTGCCTCCTGAGAGCTGGGATTACAGGCATGAACTACCATACTCATCACTGTGATATGTGATTACAGAGATCAAACTCAGGACCTTGCCCTTGTAAGACAGATGCTGGAAACGCTAAGCTAAATCCTTGGCCCTAGTTTGTTTGTTTGTTTATTTTTAATAAAAGGGCATATTACTTAGCCATAAAGAACAATAAATATGAGGCATTTATAGTTAAATGGATGTACCTTGAGGATGTAATCATCAGTGAAATAAATAGGGCACAGATGTGTAAGTACCATATCACTTCTCTAGTCTGAGCAACTGAGGCATAAATGTGGTCCAGAATGTGTGATAGGAAATGTGAAATAGGAAGAAAATATTCACAAAGAAAAGAGAAATGGGGGGAAGAGGAAAGTAAAGAAGTGAAAGAAAAAATTGATAGCATAAATTAAAAAATGAAAACAAAGCTGATGTATATAGGAGGTAGAAGGTTGTAGGGAGGGCAAGTTAATGGGAAACACAGAAGATATATCATGCAGAGGTACAAATTCTAAATGGTGAATGTGATCATAATGTATATCTAAAATATACCAATAAACTGAATAGAGGAAAAAATATACAATGGAGTACTATTTGGCCACAATGAAGGATAAATGAGACAGATTTATGTACATGTATGTACCTTGCAAACATAATGTTAAGTGAAATATATTGAACACATATATGTAAATATCTCTCTGGTGTAAGAAACTGAAAGTGTAAATAAGGACCAAAAAGAATAATAGATATTGTTAAATAAGAAGAAATTGTTCAAAGTTATACAAAATTATGAGATACTTTGTGTATATTTAAAATGCTTCCAGCAAAAGAAAGGTATAATATTATTAGGGAATGAGCTGAGAGATTAGAAATTGAAAGTATTTTCATTTAAGACCATGATATATAGTACATTTGTCATTGTTATTGTCTAATAATTTTTATTATGAAAATTTTTTCATAAGATAGCCTTTATATTTCCTTCATTAATATCTACTTGTATTACATTAAAATTAAAAATTTAAAAATAAATAAGAATATAAATAATTAGAGAAAGGATATCAGAAGAATGCTAAAAAATGAAATGTCTAAGACATATTTGAAATCCCCACATCCATTAGTAGTGAATAAAATTATATTATGATAGGATACAGTATGTATTTCTTAAATTAACAATAATTTGAAACAGCATTATCACTGTGTAGATAGTCACACAATCTTCAGAGCTAAAGTCTAGAAAACTGATGCAAGAATAACTTAGAGAATTATCACTCTCATGTAGGCCCATAAATTATTTCAGGCTTTTTGGATACCATATTGAAAAAATGTAATGAAAGAAATTGAAATTTACAGAATATAATGAAATGAAAATTTTAAATTAAAAATAATTTTAATACCTAGTGTTTCTTATTCAGTAGTCTTTTTCATAGGAGGGAGAAGTAAGAAATAATACTACATGGGCAGGAGGGTTAAATGCAGATTTTACCTAAAGGCAAAAACCCTAAGACAGGTGAAGCATAACAAAATCATTGATCAAATATATTCAATATCAAGAGAAAAGATTTTGTTATTTTCTTGGAGAGCTTTCATCATATTTTTCATGTAGGAAAAAGCAAGTTGTTCAGAAAAGTAAATACATTTCATTAAAGTAATAATAAAAACTAGAACTTTCCAGAATATAAACACAGGAAGGAGACAGGAGAAAAGGTAAAAATAAAAGAATCAATGAACAATTCTGCAGAACACAAAAGCAGAAAAAAAAAAAAAAAGAAAGGAAGATAATGAGAAACTATTTAGGACTAATTAGTGGCTTCCTCACAGTCAATAAATGATAAGTATAGAATGCAAGGACAACTTCTGCTAATCCACACTCATCTCTGTGTCCATGACTGTATGTTACTTATGGAAGAGGTGTGGAATTCTTATCCAATTTGAAGCTATCCATTGGACCTACCCATAGGCACTCATTTAATATTTATTTAAAGAATAAGCAAGAAGACAAGTCATACTCATTTGTTAGGAAATCTGCCACAGTCCCCTTTCAGTTGCCTTTGTTTTTGTTCTGAACAAATAGAATATTTGTAACCTTGTCAATGGCTGTCTTCACATCACTTGTTTTGATAGGATCTGAAGCCCAGATGTCCCGAATGGAATTAATTACACTCCCTCCATGATCCCATTCCTCTTTCTATATTTTCTGTCTCAGTTACTGACACCAATGTTAATTCAACTGTCCAAACCAAAATCCTCATATATTTGATCTCTCATTACTTTTACCTCCCACATTTAATTGGCTGCTAAGTTTAATTGATTTTTCCAGTGCTACACACTGCCAGTTACTTTGTTCCTTTCCTTCCCTTCTTACTGCCAATGTCCTGGTTTATGTCTTTGCTCTCTGTTCCTGGTAAATCAGCTTTCTAAACAATGCCTCATGCTTCTTATTTGCTAACCCTACCTTCAGAAGGTCATCAGAGTTAACTGTGGCTACTGCTGTTTCATTTTTTTCTCTCGTAAAAACCATTAAGAGAGAAGAATAAGTGTCATTGCCTGGCATGTTAGTTTCTGACCTGTTAGTTTCCTTCTAACATTTTTTCCTTGCCTTCTCCTATCCCACTCGAATGGACGGTGATAGTCATGAAAATGGAGGCTGGTGGGAGGTCTTTGGTCCCTGGAGACATGCCTTTCAAAGGGAGAGTGGCACTCTGACCTCTTCCTCTCTTTTACTTCCTGGGTCTCCACTCTATCCTACTCTTCTATTTGGATAATTTATATTTTAGTAGGGTGAAAAGGTATCCAGCTTACAAATCTTAAGAGGGAATTAATAATTTGTAGTCACATTAGTCCCCTAATTTGTAGTCACATTGCTATTTTCACTTCTTTAACTGCTTCTGCTTTTTAAGTTTTGTATTTCTAAATAATTGTGGGTTAGCATGTGGGTTGTGGACATTACCTGCTGATTTGCAACTATACTTAGTGGGGCAGAATTAACCACTTTCTCAAAGAAAAATCCTGTGTTTCAAAGGCCACGAAATAGAGCTTTGTTGATGCAGTGTCAAAGGCAGTGAGTCTTTCCCCATGTTAGCCACCAACTCAGATACCTGACTTGGCTTCGTTAATATGACTAGCGTTTATGTCTTGACGTCTAGAGTTCACGGTAATGTTTTCCTTCTCTAACAAACCTGCAGTTTAGTGTGTTTACCTCTTTCCATACAGATACATCTTTGTGCCCCAAGGGGAAATTGTGTCAGATGTGACCTGTGTTTGTCCTAGACATGTTCATTTAGTTAGAAGAGTTCAATCAAAGGCTATAAGATGTCCATGAAGGTTTCTCTTTCAACACTGGCAAAGAATGTACAGCAAAGACAGAGACAAGGCAAAGAAAGCAGAGCCAATGTGTGGTCTAATTATAGATGGTCTGTGCTTAGGAAGAACCAAGAACATTGTAATTGTTAAAATGTGGAGCCAGGTGCTGCTTCCTATTATTCACAGTGGTGCTGTCATTAGGAACATCATCAGTGTGTCTGAGCCATGTGTATACAGCCTCTGTGTGACTCAGAGTGATATCATCTGTGTGGGCCAGGGGGCACTGGCAGACACAGTCTGAATCCAGTGGGGGCAATGCCAAGGAAAGTTGGCTTTTGACTCAACATTAATCTCTACAGCATCTAAGCTGGGGAAAGCCCAGAATATCTCCAGGGCTAAAGCCAAACAAGTCAAATTTTGATGAGTGTAAAAATCTTTATTAAATACAACAATTTCTATACAGATTTTGAGTAGGGGAAAAAGGAAAGCAGAGAAGTAAAAATCATACTCCCTCTTCCAACATTTTCAAAAGTAAGGCTTTAGATGAAATGATTTCCCTAAATACAGTTTTACAGTGTGATGTTTTTCATCTGGCATGTCTTTGTCTATTACTTTCTTTGTGGGCTGTTGAACTGAATAGAGGCAGACATTACTCAGAATGAGGATGGAGACTGTCTGTTTTCTAGTAACAAAGCTTTATTTTAAATGTCTATGTTGCCCCCCATTTTCTTTGCAATGATGCAATAAAAAAAATCTTAGGATGTTTATCAGCAGACTATAATGTCTCATAGATCTAAAGAGAGATTCATATCCCTCACCTTCCTATAATAAAGACATAGGCTCAAAAAGGCCTTAGGAAAAGATTGACAAAACAATGGCCTTCACTTTCTGATGACCAAACTGGGTCATTTCTTTCAGAACTGCAGAATCTCAACTGTTCTAAATCACTGTGCTTTTTTCCCCCCAAAATACATATCACATGAAAAACCACTCTAATTTTGGTATAATTCCATGCACGCAGAAAAGAGCCTACGACAAGCTAGTTTACCAATGAATTAATATTTTACAGTTTTCACAATATAGCTTTGTATAAAATGGCATTCTTATATTTAGCTAGACCAAAATAATTGTTAATTTTATATATTACTTCCTGTGTGTTTACGTGAAAAAATGAAAGTGCTATCCTGGGAAATGAGACAGCTCATCTTACTTGCACCTGGAGTCTTAGATGAATCATAGAAAAAAATATTGATTTGACTCATACATAAGAATTTCTTCCATGTTAAATTGAAAATGACTTATCTCTATACCTTTTGAATCTTGTTACCACTAACTCTGATAGTTTATTTTTCCCTGATGTGGTCTCTAAATGAAGGTTTAAAAATATATTCTGATGTCCAGAATGATGTAAGATTGAGTGCAGAGTCATAAATTAAGAGATCAGCATTAGAGATCTAACTTGGCTCTGGATTTGCTATGTGGTTTTAGGTCTAATCACATAATCTTTTTAGGCGTCAGTATCTGCACCTATGGGAACCTGGAAAGGACTGAATACAATGGAGTCTTAGGCTCCCCTGGGCATGAAAATTAGGTGAAAGGCTTTGGTCGCCGTAAGTGTATATTTTACCCTGGCCACCTGAAACGTGCCTGGGACTTTCCTCAACACTCACAGGCAAGAAAACCTCCCTATTACATTCTCTTTCCTCAGAGTCAAACTGTTTTCAACTTTACTTGAAGCTGGGAATGAAGAGCTCATCCCACAGGGGCATATGTTTTCTATTTGCAAAACAGATCTTTGAGGCCATTCTAATCAGGTTCCTGCACCTTCCTTTGAACTTGACAGCTTCATAAACAAAACAATGCCCCCAACCCATTCCATACACCAGCAGGAGCTGCCATCCTTGATATGATAGTGTGTGAATCTCTCTTTGTCTTTTGCTTTTATTGGAAACGACTTATAGTGTTTCTGCATTAAATTAAATCTGGCCCACATGGAGCTCTTTCACACAGAAAATGCGAGAACATGGGTTGTTGGCAGAAGTAAGGTAAATATAGAACTTTTGATGGTGTTTGGGTGATATGAGGCTTATTTAATGCCACAGACCAGCAATGATTACATCAGTCACAAGTGGTGAGGCTGTGACAAAGTAGTGCAAGTCCTCCAGAAAAATGTGGTCTGAAAATTTATGCTAATCCCTCCACTGCCAATTTTACTCATGCCCACATATCTATCTAATTGTGCTAACTTTCATGGACTATTTCACTTCTTTCCATTCCTTTTCTCAGTTACTATGGAAAGGATTGGCTCATTAGTCTGGGTGGAGCAAGAAATGAGGACAGTAAGTTTTGAGTTTGAAATGGATTCTGGGGTCTAAGAAATGGAATTGGAATGAATTCTGAGCTTAGTTTAGTATATTCAGCAGTTTAAGTAAAAGTATACTAACCTAAATCTCATACGTTGGCAGAAAGTGAACTTCACAACATGTTAGCTCTTCTTGGGTAGCAGACTTATTACATCTGGCAGTGAAAATATGATTAGTTGTATTTTGTTCAAAATTTTGTAAACTGTGTAATGACATAAGTTAAAACATAACTCAATTTTAGATTTATAGTTTTGAGTCCATATTGGCTGCCTTCAAAACTCCTTAGCTTCCCCTACATGTTACGTTCATCTAATAAGGAATTAATCAGGGTTTTCTGTGTGTCAGGAGCTTTTCTAGAGGCTGGGAATATAAATATAGCTCAAAATTAACAGGAACTCAATGAGTTACAATGCTTTCATGTTATTTATCATCTACTGGCTTCCAGATAATAATTATAGTTTGACCCCTGAGGTTCTTCGTGGGGGAGACTCTAGTGATTTCACTATTACGTTGATGGAGAAAACTCCAAGTTCTTGGCATACATAGGTCTGTCCCACACTTTGAGAACACTGTGAAGTTGCCTGGATTGTTTTAGGAACTTGGTATTGACGTTTGCTAATGAATCTAGCATTCAGTTCTTTTCATGAGTTTTAAGGTCTATGGTTTCTGAGTAAGGAAGCAGTAATTCAGAGAGAAAACCACATCACCACCACCAACACATTTTCTTGCTCATGATCATACAGTTGTTTCTGCAAAGTAGAGGCAGACTCAACAGTCCATAGAAGATTCTTTAATTCTGTTTTGTCAGTAGTGAAGAGACTAGAAATACAGTGGTTTTGAGGAAACTAGGACAAATTCTTGTGAACATCAATACTTTGTTACCAACATGTTTGTTGTTTGAAAGGTATACCTCTGGATGTGCCTTCATTTACCTTAGTATTATGATGTTAGCACAAAGTTGACTATATTATTTTGAGTTAATAGAATCTT
This sequence comes from Petromus typicus, assembly GCA_004026965.1. Lineage (NCBI taxonomy): Eukaryota > Metazoa > Chordata > Mammalia > Rodentia > Petromuridae > Petromus > Petromus typicus. The sequence goes on along the minus strand of PVIR01004168.1, from coordinate 57,749 downwards.
TTTGGTGTCTCTTTTTTCAATACATAAATTATTTGTTTTTTCATCCTGAGTCCTATCTGTCTTTCTTCTGTCCTACCAGGAATTTGTTCTATTATTCTTTTGTAGTGAGCCATCATTATATTTCCCTTTGTTTTTATTTCTATGTTCATTGTTCCATTTTTGTACTTTCTTTGGATTCATCATCCTGTTCTTTTCCTAATCTGTTGACTTGAAGAGACAGATGGCTGACTTTCAGTTATTTTTCTGTTCCATTATATGCATATAAAATTATAAACATCCCTCTAAGCAAACTTTCAGTTAAATCCAAAAGTTTGATATGTAGCGTTTTCATTATAGTGTTGTTCAAAATATTTTGTAGGGTTTTTTGTTTGTTTGTTTGTTTGTTTGTTTTTTGGCTGTACTAGGGATCGTACTCATTCCTTGTTTCCTAGGTTTCATTGTGCCTTCTTTGAACTAAGTTACTTAGAGATGTACTGTGTAGGAGGATCACAAGTTCAAGTCCAGTCTAGGCATCTTAGCAAGACAGTCTCAAAAGAGAAAATAAAAAGTGCTATAGAAATAACTTTATGTTAAGACCCCAAGTTCTAGCACTAGTACTTGAGAATGTACTGCTGAATTTCAATGTCAATAGATGTGTTGCTTATCTTTTTGTTATACTCTTTACTATAGTTATAGTGCAACCTAAATATTATTTAAATTCTTTGTAATTTGATGGCATTATTTTATATATCCAAATATGAGATATACTTTTAAAATGTGTTGATTTTTCTTTAAATTACATTAAAAAATGTCATTAATTTACCTCAAAATGCACACTTTCACTTTGAACACAGTTATTTCATTGTTCTTGGCATTTTCTGAAGCAGTTAGTTCTCAAAGTCCTCTTTGGTAGGTGTCTTTTTGTGATTTCCTCAGTGTCTTGAGTATCCTGAGTCAGTTTAAAACATTCACCTTTTGTGGTCATTTTACCCTTGAAGAGCTTGATGTTACACGATAGCAAGTCTCATGAATAAGGCGGAGGAAGTCGAACCATAAAGTTTTTATTTGACAGAAATTGTTACCAATGTTTTGAAGAGACAGTTGTGTTCAAAGAGAAAGGGAGTATATTGAAAGGTAGCAATGGCAATGTGTCAGTCACTATGGTTCTAAAAAGCTAAACATTTACTGTTCTTAGCACACTTCATGCATTCACTGGTCAGGTTTGCTCACTGTGATGTATAAATCCTCTCTCTACTTCTTAATGGTTTAGTCTGCCTGTCAACCAAGTTTCTTTTTTTAAAATTTTATAGTGGTATAGGTACATTTTATATATATATATATATCATGATCATACTCAACACTGACAATTTGTTCCATTATATGACATGACTCTATTCTCACCTTTTTCCATTTCCTTACCCACCCTGCCACCCCTCCATGTACATAAGCTTTGTTTCCCTCTTTTTTGTTACCATCACAATTTTTTCTTTTCCTTCGTTACCCATCCTACCCACATTTCTCTCTGAATAGACCTGCTGCTTGTATCATATTGTATTTACACATCTATTAAAATATTTTTCTTTTATTTGAATAATGTTTTAAATTATATACATTAACTTTTAAAATGTTAGGTGGGCTTTCTACTATTAAGTGGACTTTATACTATATTAAAATGAAGTGAATTATTCTTTTTATATCTTTGGATTTATTCACTAGTGTTCTGTGTTTCTTGATTTTGTGACTTGTTGATTTTTTCACTTTTCAGAATCTCTTAGTTATTGGGCCAGGATTTAACTCAGTGGTTCCAGCACTTGTCTTGCAAATGCAAGGGCCTGGGTTGGATCCCCAGTAACCACATACAACAATGCTGGATGTGGAGACTCACACTCAGCAGCAATCAGTACCACTTACCACAGTGCTAGGCATGGTTACGGGCTTGTGGCTCATGCTTATAACCCCAGTACTTGGGAGGCAGAGGCAGAAGGATTGCTGTGAATTCAAGGCTGAGCTAAAGGCCAGCCTGTACTGCAAAAAGCAAAACTCTGTCTCAAAAAAACCCAAAATCTCTAGGTTATTATCTTCTGAATATGCTTTTCTGTCATTTTTCTATCTTTTTTTCCTGAAATTCTAATTAGTTGTATGTTACTGTCAGTTTCTCTCTTTGTTTTTTATATTACTTTCTATACTTCATCTACATATTTTTGAAGTTGCTTAACAAGTATTTTCTCCTAGTCTTGTTTCATCTCAGTCATTTCGTCTTCAGCTGTTTATAATGTTACCAAGATCATTCACTAAGTTCTTAATGTCCATTATTATATTCTAAAATTAATTTTCATTTAATTTTTGAAAACACACTTACATTCTCTTCTAAATTTTTCCTTCTTTTCTTAAATTTCTGAGAATCCTGCTCATACTGTTTTCATGACTGAGAGCTTCCTAGTTAAAATATTATGTGGGGAGCCAAGGATTTAGCTCAGTGGTGCTGTGTCTGCCTCGCAAGCATAAGGTCAAGTTCTATCTCCAGAACTGAGGGCAAAAAAAAAAAAAAAAAAGATACTCTGTGGACCTATTCTTATTTCTGTATTTCTCCTCATGTTTTGTCATTTGTTTTGGCCAACTTTTTTTGGTATTTTGTTTATCTATTGCTGTTGTGTCATTATTGAATATTTGAGGATTGCGCTTGGCAATTTCTGGAGGTATTATGGAATCCCTAATTGGTTCTGATCTTTCTCCAAAGAGGATTTCTCATTGTTCCTGGCAGACAGATACAGCAAAGTTATTAATCTCATTCAAATGGAAATTGACATGATTTGAGTCTGGATCCAGTTTTTATGAGGTCTCAGCTACTTCCCACGTGACTTTTCCTTAGCTTTGATCTTTGTAGAAGAGATAGACCAGAGCTATTGAGTCCACTTTTTCCTTAAGCTAAGCCCCAAAGTAAAGTCTTGATTCAATGTATCTGTTCTGCCATACCCAGAGCCTTTATTAAGTTTTATTTTAGGAAATATACTCAGTTCCCTATGTCTGAAATAGAAGAATCATTTTTGATTTCACTTTTCTTCACACATCTCCCATCCAAATTAATAAGCATATTCTCTTAGTGTTCCTTCCATACCATTATTTTTTAAAATTTCTATCTTCACTGCTACCATCATTCTGGATCCACCTTGATTTTTCTTTTGTTCTGTGGACAAAACTGTCATACTGGTGTTCACACTGTTCTTCTTGTCTTCCTAGCATTCATCCTCCACATAGCATGAAGAATCACTGTCTTGTGAGAGATTTCCTCTTTTACTGTAGATGATCTTAGCAATGCCTTAGATTTAGAATGAAATCCACCTCTAATCTGGCCTACCCTATGTGTCAGCTATAATGGTCTTTTACATTTTGTTAAACACATTTTATTTCTTTATACTTTCCTACACCCACCCTCTCGGGTCCTTACATAAGCTTTTCCTCTCTCTGTCTCTGATGTGAGGTGAGTTCTTCTCATCCTTCAGGTATTTGGTTACATACCACATCACTGAGGTTTCCTACATTATATGATTTAGATATTGTCATATAGAAATGTAGAAGAAAAGAAAAGAAAAAAGAAATGACCAACAGCTAGGACATGACTTTTGAGGACCTACCATGGAATGCACCCTGTACAGAAGTGGGACAATGCCCAACTTTGTGCAGTGCCTCGTACGGGCATTCATAGGAAACATACTTGGGGAGATGACATCCATTCATGCTATAAAGAAGCTAGTGAGGCAGACAGAAGAGCTGAGACTTGGTGAAAAAGGAAGGACATGAAGGAAGCATCATCAAGGAGCTTGGGTTAATAGTAGTATGTGTGGTGGCCTAGAGGTTAGTGGAATGCTGAGTCCAGGGAAGTCAGCCCGGGGGCTGCCCTTGCCCCCCAGCTGTGAAATAACAAGGATTAGATGAGTTTGAGTGCAGTCAGGGTAGAGAGGAGCGTATGGACTTCAAAAGACAGTTCAGCAGCGCTTGTTGAGTGATGGGATATAAAAGATTAAGAGGACAAATGAGTCAAAGATGGTCTCATTTTTTTCCCCAGAAAACTGGGAGGAGAGAAGTGAGAGAGACAATGAATTTGTTAGCTTTACATGTTGATTTGGAAGTGACGTAGGAGAAGAAATCCCTGGGAAGAAGTAGAACAGGAAGAATTCCTGTTTTCAAAGGGGAAAATTAACCTAGAAGTGTATTGGTAGACGTTGGTGTCCGGAAACCAAGTGATGTCTCCCAAGGCCCCTACTTTCCCTGAGAGTCAGCAGCCAGACAGACTGAAACCAGAACGTCTGCTTGAGAATGTGGACAGTGAGGCTGGGCAATCTCACAGTGCTCGCCTCTTTCTTCACTTCCTTTTGCTGTGAGAAGATTTTAGACTTTGCTGGCCATGAGAGAGATAAGGGGAGGTCACATTTTGGAATCCTCTCGCTATGGTTTCGTAACATAGTGGGATTATAAAATCTGAAGCATGTTTTTGCCCCAAGTACTTTTCTTATTTTTTAAACTCATATGTATTTTGAAGTCAATTTAATCCATATGTTTCTGATTAATTTATGCTGAGCTCATCAAAATGTTGTTTTAAGAAGAAAAGCGTACAAAAAACAGTCATGCTTCACCAGCCACTGATGAAATCAACTCCAGAAGAGTGTAGCTTAGTCAGAACATCAGATGGGCCCAGGGCTTTCATGAGGTACAAAAATTAGAAACTCTCTCTTCTGACTCTAGTAAAAATGGAGATGCTCAGATCTTGGGGGTTAAAACACACTAGGTTTGTTGGAAACATTTGATTTGATTTCTGGATGCTGTGGCTTGTTACCTGGATTCACAGAGATCCCTCTAGTTACTTAGTTTACACAGTTTCCAGGTTGCCATTCATGAAACCAAGTGGTGAGCAGGAAACAATGGGTCTTTTTCCATGGTGGTTATATGTGATTGTGGTGTTTCCAGTTGTGATGCGTCTCTGCAGGACAGGCTGTGAGAGTTTCAGTAGAGAGTCTATATATTTCATCTGTTTGGGCCAGAAAGATGGAATCAGAATGTATGGATGGATCAGAGATGAAGTTATGTTTCATATCTCTTTTACTCATTACACAATTAGAAGCAAAATAGTCTCTATTTTTTTTTTTTGTTGTTTTTAGAAAAATAATTGCTCAAAATTACCTGTATCCAAGAAGTATCTCAGGAGATAATAAATACTGGTCATATTCCAGACTTAGCATTTAGAGGATTTTTTTCTAATGCCAGAAGAAATTCACAAATGGTACACAACTCTCTGTGACATAGATGTTTGTGTATTTGAACATCTCTAAAACATCCCAAATAACTAAAAATTACCAGCTCTTCTGTCACCCTGTAGTTTTTTTTGGCTTTCTCTCTCAATATAATTTTCCTGTTATCTCATTTTATTCTTCATGCACACTTGGGGTGACCTTGCCAACCTTGAGCTTAGCGGTAACTCATAGATGGATGGCATCTGGTTCTGTATTTTGGTTTCTTTTCACTATATTGTGCTCCAGCGTTGTGTATCCAAATGCTTCGATTCAGATCACAAGTGGAATAAAACAGATGATTTTCCCCAATAAAAAAAACAGCTTTCTTTCTCACTTTTCTCTTCCTTTCCCTTCTTCTTCTTCTGCAGTCCCTGTTGTGATGACTGGTCTGATCACTCACCTTGTGACACCCATGGGTGTCAGGTGTCATCTCCCCTGTTCACTGGGAACATCTAATCAGGACACAACTCTCAACTGTATTTTTTATTTTTTCATTCTTACTTTTTATTTCTACTGTCATCACCAGGAGGCAAGAGTTTACCAACATCTTAGAAGGTATCTGTGCATATTTGTTGAACAAATTAGTGAAAACTTTTTACATCTGCATTTTCAGCACATTATTCTTTTTGCCTTGAATGCCTTTCCTTGTTCTGGTTTATCAGTGAATTCCTACCTTTGCTCTGATAATTCACTAATATCTCACAGAAGTACATTTTACAATACTCACTCCTAGAAATGTGGATCTAGTCCAGCTCTCTTCTTTAACATAATAGGAAACTGAAGGCCAGAGAAATACTTATTTATCAAGGGTCACACACTTCCTGTCCTGGAAAACCAGAATAAAGTATATTTCTAATATGCTTTAATGTTCTAAATAGTTATAATTGAAACAATCTAACCAATTTGCAGTTGGTGTTACTTATAAAATAAAAGCACTGGCATTTTTGTGACTGCAAATCACTTTTACATTCACTGTTTTCTAACAAAGACACATTGTGTTAGTCCAGGTTCATTCATCAAATGAAAACTCTGATAGTAAGGGACAAGAGCACTTGTTTGCCCTTTGTAAGGGAGAGTGAGAATATTAACAAAGGAATGATGTGGGCTGCTTGTCTGAGTACATTTTTCCACCGTAATAAAATGATCAGTGCTGCACATCGTCAGAGTTCAGTCTTTCTCTGGGAATTTGGTGTTTATTATTACCAACACTTCTGAAAAAATATGTTGCTCCTCCCAAAAGATGTAAAGTTTCACTGTTTATTAAGTCTTCTTGGCTGAGTTGAGGATTGTAGCATCCACATTCTCACATGTAAAATATTTCCTAATCACAGCAAACGTTTCACATCTGCTCTGCGTAACTGGCACCAATCCAAGAAATAGAAGCATTCTTCGAGGATCTTTGTTGATCCCCATCCAGCTTCTTTGATACTAGAGAAGAGCTGCAGTGAAAGAGACTCCTTCTCAACCCTTCTCCCTTCTCCCCAGGTCTGTCTTCTTTTGGTTACTTGATGACACCCCTCTACAGAGAAAGCACTCCACTCTATGCTAATATGTAGGAGCTAGGCCATAGTTGCAGGTTTTTTGTTTTTTTTTTTTTAATACTGTCTATTCTTTCCACACCCATTGGAAAGCCAAGAACAGAGCGGTGTGACTTCCAATTGCTTCTTGGCTACCCTAGTCTCCCTTTTACCACATGGAAATTCTTCACCCATTATAATCAGACTTAAACTCCAACACTTAATAAACACTCAAGGGTGATTTACAAAGATCCAACCAATATTTGTTTTCTTGTTCTGCTTTTCTTTATTAGAATTATTTCCTATAGTACTTTCAACTTCAGAGTCCTGTTCTGTTTTTTTTTTTTTTTTTTTTTTCTGTTGTAATTTGGCTAAGCCATCAGAACAAATGAGAAGAGACACTTGTCTGTCTCTGGAGTGAAAGGGAATGGAGTTGTCCCAAAGATTATTCACATTGGAAATGATTTTCATTGTGCTTTCATTAGTATCCAACTTTCTCATTTTATTGGAAACTCAAGTTTAGTTAGTAATGAATCTTTTAGCTTGTGGACCATTTTCATTACTGTTATCTGGGTTCTAGGCACAACTTTAAGTGACAAAGTGAGAATATTGCTGATGAAGTTTTAGAGAGAAGTGATATCTTTTTTTTTTTTTTTTTTTTGAGACAGGCTGGCCTGTCTCACTTTGTGGTTCAGGCTGGCCCTGAGCTCAGCCTCCAACTCACATCACAGCAATCCTCCTGCCTCTGCCTGCCGAGTGCTGGGATTACAGGCGTGAGCCACCACGCCCGGCACTGTGGTATGTGGTGCTGGTTGCTGCTGGGGTGAGTCTTCATGCCCCGTATTGTTATGTGGTTACTGAGGTTCAAGCCCGGGCCCTTGTGCTTGCAAGGCAGGTGCCGGAACCACTGAGCTAAATCCCCAGCCTGAGAAGTGATATCTTGATAGAGGAGAAAAGGGGAGACTTAGAGACAAAATTCCACTTGGTGGCATGTGACAAAAAACTCCATAATATAGACTTGCTGAAAATCTGCCTCAAAATTAAGCCAAAAACGATAGGCAGTGGCTTAGAACTTAAAAGATCAAAGAGAGGTTGGTCCTAAGCATGGCTGGATCTGAAGACTGAATAAAACAGCTTCTTCTTTCCTGGTGGCAGAAATGGCTTCTAGGGCCTTCAGGCACATCTCACTGCTTCACTAATCACATTAGAAAAGGAAGTTCTTTTTAGGGGTTTTGCCCAGCAAAAGTGATGATATTAACTTGGTTCAAAGAATTGTTGAAACCTTGAAGCTTTATGCCTGAAGGAAATTACGGTGAATTTTGAGATGTTTGGGTGATTTTCCCAAATCCCCTAAACTTGAGAATTTTAAATAGCTTATGTGCAGTGTTCTTTATACACATCATGACTCATTTTCCAAAAACCTCTAGATTAAGTGATGAACAAATTACTTACTACACAAGAAGAGAAAACTAAGTTCCGAGTGGATGTTGGAAACACTCATGGGCTCTGGACTACTGTCTCTTGCTGGATATGAGGACTGAATGCAGCCAACATAAGTCCCCACTATCCCCTCTGTTTTCCCTTGTATTTGTTTTGTCTTCACACAGAATCACTTAGTACCTCTTTGGATACTAAGTGGGATGTATACTTAGAGGAGAGGATTGCTCACGTGACCTGTGTCACGTGCTTCCTGTAAACCAATAGAAGTTGCTCTGTGCCAGATTCTGATTGGCCAGGCTTAGGTCACATAACTTCTTCAAGCCTCATGAAGTAAGAGTAAGGTTAAGATGGTTTCAAAATGATTAATAGAATCCTGTTACTTTAATAAAAGGGGAAACTATGCCTACCAAGGTCTCATAACTGACTACTGATGTAATACTAAATTTTTAAAGGAACAAACCCTGGATGAAAAAAATGGGAATAGAAATATCCTAGGAAAAAACACTTCAAGTCTGTTCATATGGCTGCTGTCATTGCAACAATCTGAATAGTTTACTATTGAAACCATGAAATGCCCAGGCACTGTTGGTAGGAGATACTTACTAGAAATAGTGGAAATGAGATAACCAATCACAGGTGGGTTTTGGGGGAGTTGAGTCATGTTCGTACACAGAAATATAGTTTGGCATCATCTGTGAGTGTGAGGACAAAGCAAAATAATAACCCATTATTTATCTGGATATAAAATCACCTTTATTTCCTCTATTTATTTTTAGTTGTATAAAAGGCATACCTGGGAATTTCCAAGGGGATATGATGAGAGCAAAGTGACTATTAATGTGTTTCCTGAGCCTGCACAGAATTAAGATCAGTGGTCTGCTTCTATGCAGGGCATCAGGAAATTGTATCCTCCTTCCCCAACCAAAAGGAAAAAAAGAGTTGGAGGTAGGGCACCTCCCAAGGTAATGAGGTACCTTGGGAATGAGACAGGATATTCACAGTGTGTGTCACTTCTTTTACACCCTCTAGACTTTGTGTAAAGTGGATCATATGTATAGAACAATGAGTAGTATCCAGAAGGGTGATATCTATTCTGAGTGTGTTTGGCGGTCACGTGGGTTTGGTCTGCAGTGCCTGCCTAGTTCTGTGCTCAGGTAATGAATTGATGGTACATCTATGAGTCTGGGGAATTTTAACCACAATTAAAAATGGAAATGCAGTCGTGTTTTTGGCTTCCTTATTCTCTTCCAGACTTCTGTTCCTGGATCTTTGGACTGTTGTTACCATTTCTGTTCCCTAGGGTAAGCTCACTCCCAGGCAGCTGGAAGATCCTTTCTCCTTAAAAAGTAAATATACAGAACATTAGTAAATTTGGTTTGGTCAAATTGTTGAAGTCTTCAGTGGAGGAATGGTCCCCAAATGCACAAAGCAAAGTATAAACCCAAATTGGAACATATGAGCATTGTGCAGAACTTTCCTCTAAGGAAAGAACCTTCTGTCTAGGCAGCACTTTACCAACAACAGCTTTATGAATGATGGTGACGTTTCTTCATTCACTGTGTCCTCACATGAAATGATGAACCTCTGGGACTTACCAACACGCTTTCCTCTTTCCCCAGCTCTTTCCTTTGGCTGGGTCTAAGCTTGTCCCTAACTGCTTCCTTTGTTCCATTTTTTTCCTCTCCCATTTTGCCTCAGGCCCTTGAATTGGGAACAGGCTCCCTTTGCAGTCTGCCAAGCCAACAGTCTCCTTCCCTGACTGGTCCTCAGTACTTTATCTTTAAAGGCAATTCAACTCCATCTGTTCTTTAAGGTCAGCAGTTTGCAAGGAGGAAGGAGGCCTATAGCAATTTTAGATGAGTGGAAAATAAAAAATAATATTGCTTCTTAAGCCCTTGACGACCCTGGCCTTCCTGCTATTTTGTTCTATTCTTTCAGTATTTCCTTCAAAACCAATAACAAGACTGTATTCTCTTCTTATCAAGTAATGCCAATACATATAGCAATAATAATACTCACTGTAGCAGTTTCCAATTAACATCACATCTTTTCATCTTTTAATTTTCAAATGATTCTTCTTATCCTATACATAGGGAAACAGATTCAGTATACGTATCTTTCCAAAGACACATGCTTGGTAAATGGTGCTTTGACATGAAACAGACTTTTTCTACTAATAATAAGCAGAAGGGAGAGTAAAAGGTGATTTTTTTTTAATTAAAGAAAGAATATTGATTTTGCAAATGTTGGAATCTAGCAAATGGTTGCCTAAGAAGATAGTGATTTTTATGTTTTAAAAATGGGGCCGGGGATTTAGTGGTTCCTCAGTGGTTCCGGTGCCTGTCTTGCAAGTGCATGGACCCAGGTTTGATCCCCGGTAACCACATACCATACTGGGTGTGGAGACTCACGCCCAGCAACAATCAGTACCACATACCACAGTGCCGGGTGTGGTGGCTCACACCTGTAATCCCAACACGGGAGGCAGAGGCAGGAGGATTGCCGTGATGTGAGTTTGAGGCTGAGCTCAGGGCCAGCCTGAACTACAAAGCGAGACCCTGTCTCAAAAAACCTAAAAAAAAATGTAGTAGAACATGAGTCTTGGGTTACCACTTTATGTTTAATATTCTATGCTTGCATGTCAAGTGGAGATGACAACTGTCACCTGCCTCCCCCAGAGAGAAATTTACTGGTCACACCATGCTGCTTGCTCACAGGATGCTGGATTTGGTTAGTGTCCTCTCCTGTGTGTATCAGCACACAACTTATCCTTGCTTATTGAAAATGAAAATTGGATTCCTAGTGGAAGCAGCAAATAGCTAAGCTCACAGGTATACTTCCTTTGTGGGCCTCAGTACTGTTTTTCATTGTTTCCTTCTGCTGTCATTCATTTGAGGACTGATAACTAAGGAATTTATTCCTGTCAGTCCTCTATTGCAGGAGGTGGTAGTCAGTAATCCATGACTGTTTCCAACATCTACTCAGAACTACTTTCTTTTTTGTGTAATGGACAAGTAATTTGTTTATCACCATATCTAGAGGTATTGTGAAAATGAGTCATGTTGTGTATGAGGAACACTATACTTATGTTATTTAAAATTCAAAGCTTAGGGAAAAATCATCCAAACTTAACAAAAGTCACCATGATTTCCCCCAGACATTAAAGTTCATGGTTTGCCTAGGTCTTAAAATCAAATAAATGATTATCAAGTAAGAATGAGGGCCTGGCTCACCTACGTGAACACATGCATGAAATTATCTACCTTCTCTTCTCTCAAGTGATACCGTGTTTAGGTATGTACATGAAATCCATGAGACAGCTAAAAATAAAAAATAAAATAAACCCAATTAAACCCAGGCCTGGCAGAGCTGGAATTAGTAATCCTTAGTTGTACTGTAGCCTTTTCAAAGAACAAAAACTGAGACAAATTGTGTAGCGTGGCTTGACTGAATATGAAAGAAAGGTGTCTACTCTTCAGACTGAAGTGAAAGCATCTCAGAAATAGCTTGTTTTCTGCTTTCCTAGTTACTAAACAAAATGTAAGAGCCATTTATAAAATGCAGTAAATGAAAACAAACTAAATATCAAGCAGTAAAGAAAGAAATTCTAATGTAGAGATTATTCCTGAAGAAATAAGTAGCCACACCATGGTTTGATTCTTTAAAAACTTGTCTGAGCAGTAAGGGTTGAGAAATAACCTAGGGAACACACTTCTTTGGTGACAGATTCCTGAGTAAAGAATTATTTGATTTTGTGTTCTCCAAAATCAAGGGCTTGAAGAATGAGGCAAGAAAGGTTTACGAATTCCAACATGTGAAGGGTGGGCTGGAGAGGCTGTTACTATGAAGATAGACACGCATTGAACTATGGTGATATGTGGGAGAATGCTAACTAAGTGGTAAGAATCAAGGAGCCTAGGGTGGGTGGGGCTATGGGAAAAAATGAGAATTAAGTTGTGTCTTATACTGGTACAAATCCCCATTATGGAGTGCAATCGTGATGTGTATATTTAATGTACCAATAAAGATAATTAAAAAAAAAAAAGAATCAAGGAGCCATCTCTGTTCTCCTAAATGACATTCTCTGTATCTATACATAGTTCATAGACCTGGGAGAGAATGATGCTGAGACCTTTTTGTGTGAGGAAAGTATATTGACTCAAAATCAGAAAGCAAAACAAGAAAAGAAAGAAACAAGGAAGAAATCTGTGAAGAAAATATTATTATGTTTTATAATATATTATTATATTTTTTATTTGGATTTTTGGTTTACCGCTTTCAGGATTCATTTTTAGATTTTTGTTTTCTTTTCTTATTCAGGACTGGGACTCCCTGCATAGTTGCAACTATAGGGAAGAAGAGTGTTAGAAAATTATCCCTATGAGCTTCCTTGGAGATTATACTACTTTGCTTATTTAAATAATGGGATACATGAATGCTAAATTTCTAAGGGAAAGACATGCTACATTTATTCCAGCATTCTATGCAACGCTTAACTTCACCCAGAGGAAAATGAAAACTCTTGCTATAGAAAACTTGTTTGGACAGACTCTGGGTCTTCCTTCGTGAGAGGTAAATTTTCTCACTTAGCATAATGGATTAGTTTATAGTAGAAACCCTATCTTTGTCCTTTAGATGCCATAAATACCATGTTGCAGTTGATTTTGGCAGCCTTCTCTCAGTTGGAAGCAGTACCATTGAGACTCTGAGTGGGAAAATTATCCACTTTCTTCTTGCTCAACTGATACAAATGAGATCTGAACTAAGGGTTGGAAATAATTCCTCAAAAACTTGGCTGTTATGGATTTTTTTCCCCAAAGCTACAGGTTGACATCTTTGAAAGAAGTTGTGAGTATCTTTCTTTGAATTGCTAACTGCTAGCAGATTCTTACAAACATATTGTTTTAAAGCTATGCAAAGCAACTTCAAAGCATTTACCTCCTTCCTGAAATGTAGTTCTCACTAAGGTTCCTAAAAATGCTACAAAGAAACACAGCTTCATATCTCCCTTTTCGTACTGATTTCCTTATCTGCTTCAATTTGACCTGGATATTTTCCTGGAATCTCAAAGATGCCCTACATTATAGGCAGTAATGCATCTGTTTCAACCAGTGGACAAATTCCGTCATTTGATGAGAACAGAAACTATCCCCTGAAATACCATGTAAATTGTGTGAAGTGTCTTGGAAATTTCCAAGTTTATAAATCTAAAAAGTGATAGGAAATGGTTATTGGCATGGGCCATGAAATCAGATTGGTTATTTCAAATCCTTGTTTTGCCACTTTGCCAATATGGTACCATGCCCAAGTCCCTTGACCATTCTGTATCTTAATTCTCGATTTGTGAAACAAAGAAAATATTAATACCTTCCTGGAAAACTTATTGATATGGCTACAGATGTAGTCTTGCTAAGTCTGTGGACTTCTCTGTTTGTGGAGCCCAGTGGTACTCATGGAGCATTTAGGGTAATCCAAGGACAAAACCAGGGAGACCACAGTCTGACCTTAATCAAATGTTTCTTTGAATATGTCTCTTAGTGTCCCAAATGCTTCTTATATATAGGTTCCACAATGACCTCTGAGATAAAGCATAGTGGTAGTACTGCATGTGGAAAGATATCAGTCATGAGACTGAGCTAGAAAGCTCACCAAAAGTGGGTGAGGGTTTCACTGTTAGCCTACATGTCACCTTAACTGATGGATAGAAGGTGTCAACTATATAAAGGTCAAGATACTTTCCCAATACTTACAGTGACTAGGTCGAGATGCAACAGCTGCTGCAATTATACATAATTCTCTCTGTTTAAAAAGCATAGTATATCGATGACAGATGATTCATTTGTTTCTAGAATATACCAGAATGTACATCTTCTACATACAGACTGCCTTCCAATAATTGTAAATGCTGAAAACTTTTAAGGAGGCCTTTGCCAAAATGATTATCTATCACCTTTGGTGGCATTGACAGCGCTAAATTTAAATATCTTTTAAAATTTATTCACCGCTCTTCTCTTCCTTAACCTATTAACTAAGAGACTTTAGCCCATGAATCATATCACTTATTTTTGGAACTAAGGGAGTCAAAGTCATGTTATTTAAAGTATGATTTTTATCAAGGAGTGTAAAACAATTTCCACTGAACAAATAGCTTGAGAAGCACTTGATGATACTCATTTAGGGTTAGAGGATCATCTAATTTCTCTGTCTGTAGCCCTAAATCATCCACTGCCATCTATCAAGTATATTTTCTGATCCACATGTCCTAACATTCTAAAATCTTGAAATATCATTTGAAATAAATTGGGAAGTCACTTAGTCCTACTCATTTTGGTGATTAATTTTCAAACCAGATAGTTGTACAGTTGACTGATAAGTTCTCTGCTCTTTAAAAAAATAAATATTTTTTTAAAAAAGTTTTTTTTCAGTCATCTTCCTTTATTTACTAAAAAGCAGTGATGAAGACAAAAGTCACTGTTCTGGGAAGCTACCTATAAGTATCAGATTCCAAACAAGACCAAGTTGTAGTTTTATGGGTCTAAATTCCACGAGAGTGATCACATTCATTTCCAGTTCCTTTAGCTCTGTGAACACACACAAAATCTTCTGAGGCATGTCTCTTTTGTGTGTAGGTATGTTTAGTAACCCCCCCCTTTTTTTTTTTTTTAGGTTTTTTGAGACAGGGTCTTGCCTTGTGGTTGAGGCTGGTCCTGAGCTCAGCCTCAAACTCACATCATGGCAGTTCTCCTGCCTCTGCCTCCCGAGAACTGGGATTACAAGCGTGAGCCACCACGCCCGGCACTGTGGTATGTGGTACTGATTGCTGCTGGGCATGAGTCTCCACGCCCAGTATGGTATGTGGTTACTGGGGATCGAAGCCAGGCCCTTGTGCTTGCAAGACAGGCACCAGAACCATTGAGCTAACTCCCCGGCCCAGTAACCCTTTTTATAGCAGTCCATTTCTGTGCTTCTTTCTCTGCTAGTCTTACTTTTCACAACATTTGTAAAATTACTGAAATAATCCTGCCCTTCCCAGAGTCTCATGATTTGGAATATTAACAGGCACCCGGGCATTCATCATCTTTGAAAGTCTGATGAACCTCTTCAGGATTAGGCAACATGGATCTTTCAAAAACCAATATCCACTATGTATCACTTCTTTCAGGTGGTGCTGAGCACTTGGGAGGTAAAGGATGGTTTCTGCTGAAGCATACTTTGGGCTCTGGAGTCCTTCAGGCATGACTTTAAAGTTGGCATTCTCCATTTCTCCTGCCTGATTTTGGACCACATATTTTCTCTGCTGAGAAATGGGACCAGAATAAGTAGTCTAATGCCAATCCACTGATGCGATACAAACCTTTCCGTGGTGTCTGGCACACAGTAGGTGTTTTTGCAACCTCAGTGTTATTGCACTGGGCCTCCTTTAGAAAATGAGTTCTGTGATATTTGTCTTGCTTAGACACAAAATGAAAAACAGAAAAGCTCCTTTTCACCCCGTGGGTGGGGTGTTGCTCCTCTATATTCTAATTCTTTTTAATAAGAAAAGGGTGTCTTGCATGTGGTGGGAAAGGCCAGCCCACATGGCAGAAAGTCATGGAACATAAGATACAGTTTATTACATGGCATGTTTTGTACCACAGATGTGCACACAGATGTGGTCATCAACAGAGATAACTAGTTTACAAGCCCTCCCTGGAAACTGCTCATAGTTCTTAGTAGAAAAGTGATTTTTCAGCCAAATCCTGTACTGAAGCTCAGCCCATGATTAAAGCATTTCCAACTGCTCCACACTGAAAAGAATTAAAAAGGAGAAATGACCAGCAATGTATTTCTTGCCAAGGTGCAAGACTAGAGGTCACTGAAAAGGCTAAAGTCTATTAAAACAAGTGTCTTCTATGGCTTTTTCTCCTTAGCTTTCCATCCTTCCCTCCTTACCTTGTTCTTTTGCTTTCTCCCTCCTTTTTTCTCCTTTCATTTCTTTCTCTTCCTCGTTCATTCTTCCCTCATTTTTTCTCATCCTTCTCCTTTGTCTCTAACAGAAAACTATCACTTTCTACGAGGGAGACACTCTGAAGCATCTGTTTGTTTCTGAACACGTTAGAGTGGCATTTACTTCCTGAGTTTCCTAACTACTCTCTTGCCTTTTTGGTGGTATGCAATGGAGCTGTTATACAAATACCTAAAACAGCAGATTGGTGCAATAGAAATAGCTTTTGTTTAGAAGATTAAAAAAAAAACTGGGTTTAACCTTCTTGTCTATTATTCTGAATTATATGGCTTTCCCAACTAAAGTAGATCTGAGGCATGAGTGAAACCAGTATATGAGCACTATGTGTCTCTATGGAATGCACAAGACTATGGATTGCTTGACATATACATTATTCTTTAAAAGTAGGACTCTGCTGAGAAAGGTTCAGGTGAATGGGATTTATTGGGATAAGGATTTTAGGATAAATAGGAATGAAAGAAGGGAGTGGGGTAGAGGAGGAGCTAAGCTAGGAGACAGCCTTTTCTTGAGTCCGAATATAACATCATTCCATGAAGATCTTGGATTGTGAGTTACACATTTATTTCATTTTATTTTGTTTGTCTTGTGTTGTTTGGGTACCAGGGATCAAACTCAAGACCTTGCTCTTGTGAGGCAGGTGCAGTTCCACTGAGCTAAATCCTTGGTTCACAAGTGTGTTTTCTTCACATCAGTCAGTATTCTGAAGTGGACTGTACCTGAGTAGGGCAGGAAATGTGACCTCCTGGTTGAATGGCCATAATTTGGACAAGGGTAATTCTTTAGAAAAGGGAGACCATTGTGGGCTAGCCTCTTCTGTTCCTCAAAATAGAAGGACATAGAAGAGCACAACAGAATGGTGAGGGAAGCAGTGCTGCTCAAGTCACGAAGACCAGAGGCTGAGACTGTGCAGCTTAGCTTCCTCCGTCAATCTTTTGTTTCACTTAGGGTTCCACCCCATTGGATGGTGGCACCCAGAGGGAAGGTGACCTCCATCAACAGGAAGTTTTCCCACATGCCACCTATCTCCACCAACACCCTCACAACCACGCCCAACGGTGTGTTTTACTGATTTCTTAGGTGTTTCTCAAACCAACTGACTTTACAGTGAAGATTAAGCAGCACTCTTGCCTATGTATGGCTCTATCCTTCCATTCTATCAAACAAAAAATATATAAATTAACTTTCTATGAACAACAAAGAACAACCCACAAACTATTTTTCATATTTTATCCTCTGAATAACTCTAAGCTGGACCTAAGTTGTGTATCAGCCTTGTAAGAAATAAAGGTGACTCTATAATTAATTCATAGCTATTATTACATGTATCATCTAATAGCTTCAGATATGCTTGTTTGCTCTGTCCAGTAACTTGTATGTCTTCTGGAAATTAGAATCATAGTTGCCTCTATGATTATTGAAATACTATCTGATTTGGTTCCCTGTATAAAATAAATTGCATTGTGTTGTGATTCAGAATTCTGTCTTGGCAAGACAGCAATTGTCTTCTTGACATTGGGAAATAGCCATGCTGTCTTTCGGTTGTTGTTGTTCCTGAATGAGAGGCACTCCTTAACTGTCCCTGGGTTGTTCTCCTTACATAAGTGAAATGAGTTAATGACAAAGTAATGTTTAAGAAATCAAAATGATGACAAAGGCAAGAGCTTGAAATGACTCAGGCTTTGCTGCTTGTGGCTTGAGGGGATGGGAGACACCACCCTCTGAGGTGTCTGAGTGGACTGACCAGCAGTTTTACCAAGATCTGGGAGGGAAGAAATAAATAAATTGGACAGTTCTCCTTTGGGACCAAGAACCAGAGTTACATAGTTTGTAGTGAGGAGAATTTGGGTGTGGATTAGGGTGTGTAATAGAAAGGGAAAGAAAGCAAAAGAGCAGATTGCAGTGGAGGTAGAGGGTATGGTAAATGCAACGTGTCTTGAATCCCTTTTACTCATGCTTCTAAACTTTACAAAGATCCAGAGTCTACTTTTTTATTTCCTCACTTTATGACATCTCTACAGTAAAATAGAAAATAAAAATGCTGTAATCCTTATATTATTCTTCCTGTGCAAAATTTATTCATGTGAATAAAATTAAGTCACAGTTTTGTCTACATGTTTTTTTTTTTTTTACCTTGAGTGTTATGATAAATTATGAGAAGGAAATGTACATTTTTAAGTCAGGTTGTAACTAAATATGATTTTGGTTCTTTCCTCTTGATTATAAACTATTTAGTATTAAATGTTTGGCCAGTTTACAGACAGGACAACTAACCTCTTTGGGGTGCACTTTGTGCTGAATGGTGAACAAGACCTTGCTCTCTGAGGCACTGCTCTGAGTGTTATGAGAGGCTTCTCACTTTTCCCAGCATGCAGTACTGATTCCTCTAATTTTCTCTTCACCCTGAAGCTAAAACATGATCTATGCTGTCAATCCAGCCTTTCTCTCTTCCCCTGCTTAAAACCTGTATCCACTGTTAAGGACTGTACTGTATCTCCCAAACTTCACATGTTGAAGTCCTCCAGTACCTCAGAATATGACTTTATTTACTAACCCAGTCATTGTAGATGTAATTAATTAGATGAGGTCATTCGCATGGTCTCTAATCCAATATTACTTGTATTCTTATAAAAAGGACAAAGTTGAATACATAGATGCATTTAGAAAGAATTCCATATGAACATAAAGACAGCCGTCTACAAGCCAGAGAGTGAGACCTAGAATGAATATTTCTTACAGCCTTGAGAAAAGCAAACCCTGCTGGCACCCTGACTTCAGACTTTTCACCTCTAGTGTTATGAAACAATTACCTTCTGTTTAAGCACCCAGTTTGTAGTTCTCTATAACAGCATCTAACATAGAGACATGGATACCTTTCCATTATTCTTTGGATGATGTCCAACATTCTATACTTGGAAAGAGACAAGTAGAACATAAATCCAAAGAGCAAATAGAACTTACACTAAGCATAGATTGATTTTGGTAACAGTGAATTGGCTTAGTAAAATTTTGTTGTGTAACACTCATAATCTTACATGTCAGGAATTTAAAAATTTACATAATACAAGAATCTTACATGCCAGGAATTACTCAGTACTTAGACAGGAGTTAAATGGATACTGTGCCTATTCTCAGGGAACTTACACAGACAAATACATAAATGATGAATTACAATAACAGTGAAGACTATCCATATAATGTCTTAAAAATATAATACTAAGGGAATTCCTCCTTTCCAGGGAGAAATCAGGAGAACCAGGGAAGGCTTCTTTGAGGGATCAATATTTAAACTTATGTCCAAAGGATGTAAGGAAATTAGTTAAGATAAGAAAGCCCTGGGAGAAATGGCCCCTAAGTCAAGGAGTTAGTAGATATGAAGATTCCAACACTAGAGCATTATGATACTTTCCAGGACCCAAAAAGAAGAAAGCACAGGAGGAGGAGGGAAAGTAGAGTAGAAAGTAATGCTGGGTGGGAACAGAATTCAACAGGAGCTAAATGCTGTGGGCAACAGGGGAGTCTGAGTTACACTGCTGCAAGCTCCTTTTTGGTTGTACTGTGAATAACAGAACTGAGGAAAGTGCTTAGGAGGTGAAGACAAGAAGTAATGGTAGACAAGGCACTGGTAGGTGTGGAGGGGTTTAATAAATAATCCACCTGTGGGGTCTGATTGATGAGGTTCAACAATTAAATGGGTATTATAGAGGCAAGTCCTAGATAGGATGGCAGTGTTGAAGTTTGACTGTAGCTTTCCACTGTGGCCAGCTGAGTGGAAGCTCTTGTTATTCACAGGGATAGGAAATATGGCTCACTTCTTTTCCTATAGGAGGAGGAGGAGGAGGAGGAAGAGGAGAAGAAGAAGAAGAAGAAGAAGAGGAAGAGGAGGAGGAGGAGGAAGAGGAGGAGGAGGAAGAGGAAGGGGAAGAGGAAGAGGAGGAAGAAGAGGAAGAAAAAAAAAACAGAACATTAGAGATTTGGTTTCTAATCATATTAAAACAATTGAAAAATTAAATCAGTTAGACCAAGAGTAAAATGCCTGATGTCATGTAAACTGTCAACATCATTGGTCAGAGTATCTGAGGCACTGGAGATCTAAATTTGCACATCACTGGGATGTGGATGGTAATTGGAACCGTGGGAACATATGAGCTCAGCCAGCAGTCTTAGTACAATTGAAGGATTCAGAACTTCCATGTTTGGCCAGAGGACAATGAGAAAGCATGGATGTTAAGGAGTGGCAGGCAAGTGAAGAGAACACCCAGGAGAATGTCTTGTCATGGAAACCAACAGAGGAAAGATGCAGTGGCTGATGATCTTTCAACTCTTGAAGCAGTACAACTTCTG
The DNA here is from genome assembly GCA_004026965.1 of Petromus typicus. NCBI lineage: Eukaryota > Metazoa > Chordata > Mammalia > Rodentia > Petromuridae > Petromus > Petromus typicus. The sequence continues at coordinate 37,182 of PVIR01004168.1, read as the reverse complement.
AAAAACGTCTAAATTTTTAAGCCCTATTGGTGCTTAGAGAGAATTCTTGTAGGGCTAGAGTGAAAAATGAAAACTTATGGCTGACATTGTTCATGCCCTCACTGCCCATATCGCTTTCACAGTCACAGCTGTATTTCCAAGGCTGTCCATTATGAACACCTGTAACTTTTGGTTGATGTTTTTATTTGATTTTATGCTTTTGGCTGGAAAGCACCTCTAGTCTAAGCATAGGCTGAAGGAGAGTGATAAACAGATAATGCTTCCAGAAACAGCCCTTGAGCAATGACAGGGAGATTTTATAACATAATTTCCTAGACCCTTGGCCATCAGTTGGCACAGCACTGAAGAGGGCTTTCCCTGTCACTTATGGTTCTCCAGAGGGACTGATTGGTTTGATATCATCTCCATGAACTGTCTGCCCTTCCTTGGCATGCTGCCTGCTTCTAGATCAGCATTTCTGGGAATCACCTACCAAAGAAATGACTCATCTTTCAATCCTTGCTTCAGAGTCTGCTTCTGGGGAGCAAAAACTCCATATAGAAGCTGAGAAGATGGTATAATAAACACATATTTAATGAGGTAAATCAAAGAAATGTATTCAGAGCAGTGTCCAATGTGATTTATCCTAATTGTGAAAGACTACTGAACTTGCTTGAATGCTGGTGGAAGAGATACAGATGAGCGAGAACAGAAAAAGAAGACCTCATGGGAACATATGTGTATAAACACATTTTCTTTTCTCATAGTGTTGGTTAAACTATGAAAGCAGCAAAAAGTAGAAAAAAAAGGAAAAGAGTGGTGAAGTGTTCTTTATAAAACTCTGGAGATCTTTTTCTAGATGTGACAGAGGCACAAAGGTTTCCTCTTGAAAAGAATAAAAACAATCTCTGATATTCTTGGACTTTGTGTATTTAGGAATTTTCAGAATTTCTAGAGTCCATTTAGCTACTCATTCCATTACATAGTTTCTCTCCAGATGTGAGAGCTGAGGAATCAGTTGTCAGTTGAATACTCTGGTATTATTTTCTCAGCAATTATTTTAAGGAATGCATTTGAATAAAATGCACTTTTGGCATCATTTTTAAGAATGGATGATGATTTATGCTTTTCTTGCAGGGACAAGATGGCTCTGGGCATGAGTCATGGCTGTGTGCTGGGAAGATTCCGATGGGAATCTTGTTCCTCCTGCTTGATCCATACCTTACATGGACTGGAGGCCATGCATTGCTTTTATTAACATGAGAGTTTTGCTTGTTAATGCCCAAGATTCATCTTTTCCTTCCCAACACAAGCCCTGCTACTATTTCACACGCACCTGATTCAGACTGTATGCTAAGGACTCTGAGTGGCTTGGGGATAGGAATTTGGAAACTCTCTGATGATTTGTCATCTAACATGGGGCGATGTGTTCTCAGCTGCAGTGGGGAAATAGATTGTTCCTCTACTGGAGAGTAGATGAAATGGTTCTAATTCTTCCCACATCCCCAGTTCCATATGGCAGGCTAGGTGCAAATCAAAATTATCCATAGGCCAAGAAATCTGCAGCTCATAGCACAGATCTGTGCTTTTCTGGATCACAGACAGTGCTGTTTCATACACCTTCTTCAGATATAATTTTCCTAATGAAAAATCTCTGCTCAAGAGCAGATGTTCTTGGAAACAGCCCTGAAATTTTTCAGGGGCCAAGGTGAAGGAACTGTAAGACTGATACTTGAAGTGTTCCAGGTTCTAACTGTTTATGTCATTCGCCTTGGCACGGCTTCACAAAATGCATTCGACAACAGTGCTTTTCAGAATTTAATGTGTGTCCAATCACCCAGGATCTGTTACACCGTAGGTTCCATTTCAGTAGTTCTGGGTGGGGCTATAGTCTCTGTTTTTGACAAGCTCTTACAAGGACTCTGATGCTGATGTGTATAGATCACTGGATCCTACTCCGTGTTGCAGGCGGACACAGAAAGCTAGTCTTGTGAGATGCTATCCAACAGAATAAGTCTCTGCTCCACTGAGTTTTATATGTATACTCTAACACTTGCATTTTATCTTCCTCTTCAAAACACTGAAAATGAACAAATTAAAGATTTTGGAGGATCAGCACTGATATGTCTGGTTCACAGTTAAAATAGAATCCTACTTCAAAATGTTTTCTCTTAATGACTTGGGAAGCTTGACTGTTGTTTCCATTCAAATACTTTCTCAGGCATTAAAGCCGTTCAACCAGAGATGTTTAGAAAAGGTTTGACCCTGTTTGTGATGATTTTTTTAAACCCATTTCTGGTGAGTGTTCTTGGTTCTCCAATTAAGTACAGTTGTAAACCAGGCTCTCCATTGTCATACTGGAAGTATAAACTTTCCACCTTGAATTCTGTATTCAAAACATATGGTCTGTCCTTCAAGCAGCTCTGAAAATCATTCAGGCTTTAGCCACTACTGTGATGTTGACCAAAGGCCAGCTAATGTAAGGGATAGGCAGGAAAGCTGGATTACTGCAGGGATTTAAATTCCTTCAACCATTGTAAATTGTTTGCCACGTTCATCCTGCATCCATTTGCACCTATTAGTTCTCTGATGAGTTCTAATGAGAATTTTTTTCATAACAGATCATTTTTCAGGTTTTGAGTATATCCTAAGAATCTTCATGTTCATGAGCATTTCTGAGGACCACATTTGGAGGTTAAATTCCATGTTCTTACACTTACGGAGGAAGCAAATTGGGCTTCCTTGTTTGGGCTTTCTCTGTATGCATTTCTGGGAGTCAGTCTTTAATGGTCATAGACTTTTATGGAGGAGATGTGTGACTGGATGGGACAGTGTTAGCATTTTTACCAAAATTGTTATTGAAGAAATTGTCATTCTGTCAGATGTCACAAAGTTCTGTGAAGGACCCTGTTGGCCAAAGAACTCAACCTTGCTCATGTGGTTTGGGTTGTGGGTTCACCAGAATAGAATGTTTCTGGACAGAATTTCTTATTAAAATAAAAGCCGATTTTGTTATTTCATAAGGCATGAACTGGCATTATTGTACATACACAAATTTATGTAAATGTTACCCAAAATTGTTCAGTTGATTCTCCAAGTCATTTGTGGTTTAGGTATATCCTGGCATATCACCACACTCCTGGGGGTTATTTACTCTACAGTTTGAGTACTGTGTTTTGATTAGGATCCCAAGAATAAAGAATAATCTCCCTTTATATTTTGCTCCCAGAAATAAAGGTTATATTTTAGTAATATTTTCTGATGTATTTTCTACTCTTCTCTTCTTTCCTTTCTTACCTTCCCAAAGCAAATGATATCATTCTTTAATTTTTAAAGTTTCAATTTGATTGGTAGGAAGTTCAGAGAAAAACTAAATGTACAATTACAGTGATTTTTTAGTAGTGTAGCTGCTACAAATGCTCAACTTTTCCAAAGGCATTTAATTTCCTTTTTTTTTTTTTTTTTTTTTTTTTTTTTTTTTTTTTTTTTTTTTTTTTTTTTTTTTTTTTTTTTTTTTTTTTTTTTTTTTTTTTTTTTTTTTTTGAGACAGGGTCTTGACTTGTAGTTTAGGCTGGCCCTAAACTCAGCCTCAAACTCACAGCAATCTTCCTGCCTCTGCCTCCTGAGTGCTGGGATTAAAAGCATGAGCCACCATGCCTGGCACTATGGTATATGGTACTGATGGCTGGTGAGAGTGAGTCATCATGCCTGGTATTGTCGTATGTGGTTACTGGAATTGAACCTGGGCCCTTGTGCTTGTAAGACAGGTGCTGGAACCACTGAGCTAAATCCCCAGCTCTAATTTCCATTTTTTTCAGGTTAATTCTTATTTCCTATATGACCAAAAATAAAGCATATTGTATTTCCAAAACTAAAAGATGATAAATTCTCTCAGCCATAATTCCTTCTTATGATTCTTTCTTGAATCAGAAATAATCTTTGCTATTACTGGGGTTGACTGAGGCTCTTCAGGAGGGTTCTGTGATTAGGGTTCTGAGAAGGTAAAGTGATAGGTATCCAGAGATCGGGAGACAGCAATGATTATTCTGCTGAAGGAGTATCTTCAGAAAACTGCTGGGGGTGATTCTACCTGCTGTCATGAGATCTCAAACCTGTGCTTCACATGGGTCTGAATAGTTTCTTCTGTTTCTCCCTCTTGGCTTTGCTGTCTGTTCAAAATGGAAAGTTCTTGCTGAAGAGCAGCTAAATAAAAGGTAGGTGTAAGGATGCAAAGGAAAAACATGCTTGTTTTAAGAAATTGACACGCTGGATTTTGACAAAAGTGCTGACTGAATTCTGCTCTTTGGTTCTAAGACATTTGGGTTGGACTTGACATGAGACAGAGAGATGACTTTAGCACAAAGGAATTTTTAAAATTTCCACTTCATTGGCTGAGTTAAGCTTCTCATTTTAATAGGAATGAGGTCCACATGAATATTGCATACAGATAAGTTTTTCATCGACCAAACCACATTCTTCCCATGCCTAAGTGATGTTCTAGACTAAGAATTAAGTGACATCCATGGGATATCATGGCAACCAATTGACACTAGAAAACAAAACTGAGCAAAACAAGCAGCAATAATAACAAACAATCCACTAAGTTGTTTGTTTCATACTATATCAAACACCCACTCTCATTTTTAACCCTTTACTGGTCTTGTACATTGTGGAATAGAAGTCGGTTATGGACTGTCTGGTGGCTTGTGCTGACCCTTTCCAGTTAGAGCTATTTAGAAACTGGAAAATTTCCTTCCCTCCTGTGCCCTCCCCTCTTCTCTGCTTACCTCCTCTTTATTTTCCTCTCTCCCCTCTCATCCCCTTTCCCCCTCACTCTGTCTTCTCCTTTCTCTACTCCTTTCTCTCTTCCTCTTTTTCTCTTTCTTCCCTTTTTACACACACACACACACACACACACACACACACACACACACACAAGAACTTCATTTTTAAATTTTATTATTATTTTATATTTCCTAGAGGTACTATGGATTAAACCCAGGCATTTCACACTGAGATACGTTCCCAAATCCCACCCAAAGTTTGAGACAGGGTCTGGTTAAGTCACTGAGATGGGACCAAACCTTCCATCTCCAACCTAGGCCTCTCAGTCTCCTGGAATTACAGGTATGTACCAGCAAACTTCACCTGAGAAAATAAAGACCAAGCAAGAGGGTGTGGCAAGTATTTGATAAATGATTCTTGTACAACAAATACACTAGAAATTGTCCCTTTATCTTGGTCATTTTCAGCAGAGCCATCAGTGAGACTCAGAATGAGTAATGGCTACTACACTGCTAATGGGGAATGGATTCTTTCAAATGAAAAAATCCAGGGAAAAGCCTTATGAAGAAGTTATTAGGAGGCTGTCATCTACTGGAAATCTTACTTTTGGTTTTAATCTTCCATTCTGTCAGTGTAGAGAACCTGGAAGACAGGCAAAAAAGACTTCCTAGCTGGTAAAGTGAGAGAACTGTATCTGACTACTCTCATTGTCTGACTGCTTGTGGACTGAAATAGGCATAAACTTCTGTGGTAGATACTTATGAGGTAAATGGAAACCTGGGAAAGAGAATGAACATTTTTATCTCTTATCTTTTCCTTCAATTTTTCTTATAGTATATATTAGTAAAAAGGCCAGTCAATATTTGCAATGGATTATAATTTGGTAGGTACATGATACAACTTTTTTATTTACTCCTACTTTTACATTTGTTTTGTATGTAATTATAGGATTTCTTAAAAGACACATTTGCATAGAACTTACACATAATCAATATTTCAATTAGAAATAAGCATAGTATGAAAAAAATTTATGAAATGTAACATACTAGTCCAATGGGAAGAGAATAAAACTGACAGTACAGGCTGGATTCTCCCTCAGAATCCACTTCCTCTCTCTTCAACCTAATGAAAATGTTAAAACAAACCCCTATTCACATTCAATCAACAAGAGGGCCCACAGCCTGAACACAGGAACTAAACACAGGAAGTTCAATATTTGTTTTGCATTATAAGGATATTGAAGCCATAACGATTTTTAAAATTTTTTTTGATTATTTGAGATTCAAACAATGTTTACGTACAAGATTGCAGTCTGTATGACACTATATACTGGCAGAGTGCCAGCTCGTGCATATACAGCCTTATTGTGTGTAGTAACAGCATCCATTGGACTTTTGGCTTTTATAAATTGAATTAACAAACATTTAATAGGAACCATCTTTCATAGATAGCTTGGTTAGATTTTAGAGTAAGCTTTTTTTGATTGGTTTTTTAAAAAATTCCTTTCCACTAACAGCTGTTGATTCAGTTAGACAAATATTAACTCAAATATCTACCAAGGCCAATCATGACAAATATTTTTGCTGCTATTTGATTTCTAAGTTTTAAATTCTACTGCTTAATTATTTTTATAATTTTGGATTTCCTCAGCTAAGCATTTGCCTCTTAGCTTCAAACCTAGGCTTTGTGGTTTGGGTTCCTGGAAAGAGTGTGCACAGGACTGAATCAACTGGAATGGTTTCCCTGAGAGTGGAACTCTGAAAGCTGCCGAGAAGAAGTGATTGGAGTCACTGATTTCATATCCTTTTACCACATTTCCTTGTGGGACAGTGGCTTCTGCATAGCGTCTGAGCTTGCTCTCTTCATTTTCTGTCTTACCAAATGCTCATAACAGCAGTTGAACTTTCCTAACCACATTTGTAGGCTTAAACTTGAAACTCTAGCTGAGATATAAAAATATAAAATCCTATTTTTTATTTACATAATTTTGTGGAAAAATTTATTTTAGACAATATTAGCTAATATACCAAATATGCCAGTAGTGTGCATTGTAAGATTGTCTTTATTCTAAATACTCATAGCAATTCTCTGAAAAAAAATCCTTGAGACAAAGTATTATTTTCTAAGTACCTAGAGAGCTTACTTGTTCTTACATATGGTTTGCATGTATCTTGAATCTACTAGTAGACTTATAAAGTTGTCAGATAAAACATAAGAAAACCAATTAAATTTGAATTTTAGATAATTCATATTTTTCCTCTGTTTTGTTTTTGTTTTTGTTTTTTGAGTCAGGGTCTCACTCTTAATTCAGGCCACGCTTGAACTTTCTATGAGTCCAGGTTGGCTTCAAACTCATAGTGATCCTCCTGCCTCAGCCTCCCAAGTGCCCTGACTGTATCTGTCCATTACCACATTTAGTTGATGATTAATATTTTAGTATAAGTGTATCTCCAAATAAGCAGGACATAAACTTATTTTAAAAAGTATCTTTTGTTTATGAAATTCAGATTTAAGTGACATTTTTATCTACTAAATATAACAGCTCTAAGTAGACTCTGAACTTCCCCAGCCATCAGTTTGTGCTTCTCCTTATCAGTGCTTGTCTGGCTGAAGTGATGATCTGTATGAGAATAAAATCTTAATTCCTAACATTTCAGACAGAGATCACATTTTCTTGTTTATTTTAAATGTGTTCAAATATATGTTAGAGGGACAGTATACTTAGGGATTACTTTAGAGAGTCAGGACTACATCTGGCAATATTGAAATTGGTTATTCAATATTTATGGTCCTTTTGTTTCATTTTAGTCAAATGAAGACAGTGGATATTACTTAAAAAAAAAAAGAATAGACCTGGATGCTGGTATCATTTTGGACACAAACTATCTCTATGTCTCTGTAAAAGCATCTGTGCCTTCATGTTCTTCTATGACTGGGGCAGAGTCAGTGCATTAGGACCCCGAGTCTCTCCCCTCCTTGTCACCACATCCACAGCACAGCAGGTGGAGGGATCCACTTCCCTGGCCCTTGATGCTGACTCTGACTGGGTAACTAGTGGTGGGTGATAAGGTGCCAACAGAGAGGCCACACAGGCTGGGAGCCACCTGTCCTTGCATGATTTCTCTTCCAGTGGGACGTCTCTGCCTTTACCCTGAGAACACAGAACGTGCTGTGGCTAGTCTGCTGGGTGTATGGGAGAGTGTGGGGGAAAACAGCATCTCATTCTGATGCATTCCTGTCTCTCACCTAGGAGAAGAAATAACAAGTTTCAAAGAGTTTATTTCCCTCTAAGAATCATTATGCAATATTTATGTTTAGATATCGGCAAGAGTTCAAGAAGGCATTTTTATGCCTGTATGTGGCAGTCTCACCATAAATCTAACTGGCCTTTGAATCCTGAGCATACCAAGGACCTGCAAGTAACATTTATTTTTTATGCTGCATCACTGCTTTGAAATGTAAAGAAAATAGAGATGAGTAAGAATATGGGGTACAAAAGAGGTAAAAATGACATACATGTAGTAATGTGTGGCTGGCCCACCTGGTAACAATTTTGTACATGGGAGGTGTTTCAGTGTTCATTAGTGCACACCCAGCCTTGGCTGAGGCTCGAATTAGGTGCTGTCTGGAACTTCCATCACCCAGCCATGCACCCAGGTTCCTCAGACTTTCTGAAACATTCTTTCTGGCCACCAGTGAGCAGAGGAGCAGAAGGAGTGGCTGTGACTGCTTTTCTTTCTGGGCCATGCTGGGAGGAGTGTGAAATTGTCATCTCAGCTTGCATGTCATACAGTATCACCTGGAATTTTTCTTTTCCTGATTTACAATGAAGCTATGTAATTTGTTTGGTTTTGGCAAATGAACTAAAAGTGAGGGCTGTCCAGACCTGACCTAGCTGGATGTCTGATACTTCCACTTCTTTGTCAGTAGACTCCTGAATTGCTAAGTGCTAAGGGAAGGGTAAGATTGAGTGTGTCTTCCATCAGGCCTGCATCTTTATATCTCCATCTTCTTTTGTACTAGCAAGTCAACCGAGCCTTTACAGATTGCTAGCAACCAGGCTTACCTAAAGCCTGCAAAATTTGACAGATCAAAATTTTTACCAGACTTGTCAACAATACATACTGTTGAGTTTTTGTATTATTACATCACATTGTTAAGCGAGCCCAGCCTACATGTCACTATAACTGTGGGTAATGGGAACAGAAAAAGCAGTGTGCATTTTCTTCAGTTTCTAACTTTGGAAGGAATTCCTAGATATAGTAGGTATGTGGGAAAAAAATCATGTTGACAGCACAACAATTCACTCACTTCCTAACATGACTAGTCATGTACTATACTTCAGTGCAAACAATAAGGTAATTGTTCAGAGGGGAAAACAAGCAATTTGTTGCAAGGCGAAAAGGTGAAAATGTTCTCTAACTTGATTTTGTTTTGCCAGGCGGCACCTCATTTTCTAGGTCATCTCAGAAGATTCAGTTAATAGACAGAGAATTAGTGATTTATGAAAGCAGAGATTTCTTCTAGATTTCCTATTGCTAAAGGAAGAGCTTTTTGAATTTTGTTTTTATTTGTTTAGATTCAGTGGCTTAACTTTCTCCTTCAGTAAAGACAGAAAGGTCCCAGGTCACACTGTGTGTCTCTCTCTAGGATGCAGAATTGGAGGCTGGAGACATTCCAAGGTGACAACAACAAGCTGATGACCCACAGTAGTGATGCATGAAGCACCTGGTAAGTTCAATTCATACTCTGGTTAGAGGACTTTGCCAGGTTAGCCATAGGATTTGGTTTCCTTCTTCCCTTACTTTATATCACTTTCCCCCCCCCCCTAATCTCAGACCAATGAGGGATGGAGTGGGAAAGAGAGAAGAAAACTCAACACTTTGGGAGAAATGATGGTTGAAATGGTCCTATAACATTCTGTATCATACCTGCTTTCATGTTTCTGACATCTACAAAATTACTGAGTTCTGTTTCTGCTAATTGTGTGTGAATATTGACAAGCTGAATTGTGAGTACTTGCCGAGCCCCAAACATATATCAGTCAGACAGTGTTTTGCATCTATACAACTTCCTTTGCTTAATTAAAAAAAATCTTAATTTATATTATTCTTTTTCTGTTAATTTGTTAACTTAAGGACTTTTTTGTTTAACTTTTAATTTAAAACAATAAAATAAGGCCCAATTTGTAAGCACAAAATGGCAGGCACTTAGCTCTCCTGGGCCCCTACAAGGGAAATATTTGAGTATACACACACAATTAATGAATTCTTTCCAATCTACTGCTTTCAATGTCCACTCTTCCAAACCAGTAGAATATAATGAAATATCTAAAATAACTAAGAAAGACTTCAGCAAGTTCTCAAGTAGGACCTAGATTTCCAGCTCTTTATACTCTGTCTACAGAAAGTTTTGTGGGCGCCATGGTCAGACTGGATGCTTCTTCCTACATTTGTTTATAGGTTCCTCCAGAATATTTGGATCTCTCCGGTTTCCCTCTGAATGTCTGCGGCTGAGAACAGCCATGTGAGCAAAAATAGTCTGGGGTGAAACAAATGCAGACAGCCTGTAGTGAGCAGGGTACTGGAGGCTGAAATATCTGCACGGTCATCAGTCAGTGCTAAAAGGAGGTCAGGGGATGCTTCTGGGTTTAAGGCCTAAGCAGGCTATGGAATCTTGGAAGGCTTTTATTCTGTTGCTATCCATGTGATTTGGGGGATTGGTTAATAGTCCTTGCTGCTAATTTTGAATGCCAGAGTAAAGAGCCATGGCCAGGGGAAAAAAGCCCTCTGGAGCTCATTTAAAGAAAACCGAAAAGTGATTTTTTCCCCCTGCCAACCTGGGCTTCATCTTTCAACCCACAATTGAGAGAGATGGAGACAGAGACAGATACATTGCAGTCTGGCAATTTGTAAAAGAAGACTTACATTTTCAATTTTTATTTTTATGTGTCGGTCTTGATTACTGCTGTGATGATGATTGTATTATTTGGTGTTCATTATGTGCCCCTCAGGAATTTTGTCACTCTGTTTTCTTGAAAGGCACTTATAAGCAAGGATTGCCATTGAGGGCCATATAGAGATGGCAGGGCTGGCACATAGAGGTGAGTGGTTTTCCAATGGGAGAATAAATATGGATCTGAACTTAGAAAGGTTGGGTCCAAGCCTTGTAGTCACCCAGTATTTTAATTATCCTAGACTGTGCTTCTTTACATCTTTTACTTTGTCTTTTTTTCATACAGACTATTCTTTGAAAATACCTGGGACCTAGAGTAGAGAATCACTCAATGACATGGCTGTTCAGAATGAAGTGTGTGAGATTATTAGAGAACCTGAACACTGTCACCATTTAAGAGTTAATCAGCATCTTATTCTACCCTAATATTTGCAGCTATCTTGCTATTTTCAAGAAATATTTCCCTTTGTAATTTTTTATTCATAAAAGCAACTTGTGAAATTAAAAACACTGTTTTAAAAAACCGGGGAATCATCTATACCCTTTTAAAAGCATAAAATCAAGTATCTATTTGAATTTAGAAAGGCACTGTAGGTTTGATCACAGTATGAAGACAAGAATGTGTGAACATGTAGGGCGTGCAATCCAGCACAGTGATGAGATTATGGGCAGTGACATCACCAAGGCTGAGTCATGAGCTTGATTGACACTGACCTTTTCCTTCTGCAAATTAAATAGCTATTGTATGCCTCAGTTTCCTCACCTGTACCAGAGAAATAAAAAAGATCCTTGTCAATAGGGTATTAGGAGGTTCATAATGGGGATCATAGGCATTTGAAATCATCTTTTCTGTATCAGAGATTGCTTGAAAATTACTCTTTACATATTCTCAATGGTATGACACTGAGCACAAACTGAAGTTGCCAGGTATCAGCTGTGTACATTTTTTTGAATAAAATATCCTAGCATTTTACTTTAAAGTTTGTTAAGTTCCGGGCCGGGGAGTTAGCTCAGTGGTTCCAGCGCCTGTCTTGCAAGCACAAGGACCCGGGTTCGATTCCCCGGTAACCACATAACAATACTGGGTGTAGAGACCCACACCCAGCAGCAACCAGTACCACATACCACAGTGCCGGGTGTGGTGGCTCACGCCTGTAATCCCAGCACTCGGGAGGCAGAGGCAGGAGGATTGCTGTGATGTGAGTTGGAGGCTGAGCTCAGGGCCAGCCTGAACCACAAAGTGAGACCCTGTCTCAAAAAACAAAACAAAACAAAACAAAACAAAAGTTTGTTAAGTTCCATGCATTTAACTTGATGTGAGTTGTACCACCTTTAACAGAATGGAAATGTGGGCTTCATTTTTAGTATCTTCCCTCACTCTGTTCCTAAAATGTGTCATTCAAACTTACAGATCATCCTCCCATAAAGAAAATAAACTTGCTTTCTTTCTCTTCCCAAAGTCGGAACTACTTGGCACTCAGTGGAAACAGTTGCTCCCAACCTTCTGTTGATCCCACAGGGACCTGACTTTTACTCACATTTCTCTGGGAGCTCCTCCGTAGAAATGCCCCTGTTCTCATCCGTTCCCTTTTGAAGTTTTGCTGATGCTCCAGCTCCACCTGTTTCCTAATTTCACCTGCTTATTTTGTGCTCCTTTCATTTCTAAATGAGTTCTTATTTCCCATGTGCCTTTGGAAACAGAAGTCTTTGAACCATCCTCCATTTCCAAGTTTATCCCTCACTAGTGTGTTAATTGTGCCTCTCTTTCACTCTTTGTGCAAAGCCAAAGTGCTGGCAGTCCCAGCCAGCACTCTGAGATGCAGCCTCCTTCCGGCTGTGGTTCCAAACCTTGCCAAGATGAGGACATGCAACGTTTTCAATAAGACTCTTGTGTTTCACCATTCGACCTTCTGATGCTCTCACTATATTGAGAGATTCTGTGTCAGTAGGTCTGGGAGGGGTCTGAAATTCTGTATTTTTGACAAACTCCGAGGTGATGCCCATGCTGATGTGAATAGCAAAGCCACAGATCTCTGAAAGGGCCTCTTAACTCCTCCCTTTGCCTTTTATTTTCATTTCACCGGTCACTGCCACTGCCAGAGCTGCTCCGAGAAACAGCCTTGCTTATTTATCATTAGTGACTTGCACAGTTTATAGAAAACATCCAAATACACATGGCCAACATCCAAGGCACTCAAAATCTTCCTAAATATTTAAGCACAAACTAGATAAACATTCCTTTTCTAAGTCTCTTCCATGTTTTGTCAGTCTTAATCATCTCTATGCATGCAAAGTTTTAGTTTGCCCTTCTGATTAGCCTTTTGTCTCCTGGGATTCATGGATTAATAGTTTAATCATTCCTCAATGTCACTGAGCTCCTTAAACCTTTGCCATTCCAGCCTGACACAGAATGGGGGCTGTTTACAGCACTCTTCAAATACCTACTCACATGGGCTGTTCAGATGCAGAGAGATCAAGACGTGATCATGCTGGCTGACCCAGCGGGGGAGCCCAAACAAGGCACTGAGGCTCAATTTTATTATAAGCCACTTACAACCTTTTAAGGAGCAAGTCGGTTGTGAACAGTGCTATGCTTACAACATTTAAAAGTTAGAGGAAACTTAGTCTCAGAATTCAGAATTTGAAGCAACAACTGAAGATCACTGCTGGCTCTCCCCTTTTGCAAACAATATTGCTTGAAAAGCATTGTTTCTATGATGCTGTGGTCTGAGATGAATAGGCTGTTAGAATCTTAAGAGTTAGTGTCTGAGAATGATTGGATATTGTGGATTCCATCTATCCCTCCATGATGATGATGCTTACACAGATTTTTAATTCCTTCTTTTTCTGTCTCCCTTAAGTCCTTAGACCACAGTGTGCAATAATTGGACATCTTAAGGGTATGTCCAAGTTTGTTCCTTGCCATTACAGTCTAAGCAAATTTATTATTTAATTCAGTTCATAAAATTTAAATCTATAATTTATGAGAGAATATTTGTTTACATATTAATGTAGTTGTTCAACTTTAGAAATTGATTTAGCTATTATTATATGTACTTCTAAATCACTGAACCATTGGTTCTGAATCATTATCTATGGTTCACTCATAATGCCAGAAGCCACTACCTACTTTAGGAAATGAGGATTCTAATAAGTTTCCATTCTCAACATTCTTTGGATATTTTAACAGGAAACTGGAAAGATCCCTACAAATTAGGACTTCACACAAGGTCTGTTGTAACAAAGCAGTTGTACAGTACCTTCCAAACTCCCATTTTAAAATTCAGTTCAGCCACTAAACAGTGTGTGGTCTTATTAGCTTTAGCTAATAAGCTGTCTATTTTGCTTCCTGGACTTGAGTTTTCTCAAGTACAATATGCTAGAAATGGAAGAAACTTATTCAATCAAGAGTATGTGTAAGAACCTACCACAGAGCAGAATGTGGAATATACAGACACTCCAGTATTATGATGTTATGCCCGTGTAAACCCACTGTAAGTTAAAACTATATTAAAATGCTTTGCATATACCAAACCTCCTCCAAACATCATAGCTTAGCAGTGCAGTGTAAACAGCACCAGCTATTTACTCTGGTGAGCTTGTTGCTGGCGAGCAATGTATTGCATATTGTCCACATGGGAAAAGGTCACAATTTAAATCTGAATTATGGTTCCTATTGAATCCATATAGATTTTACACTACAAAAAATATCCTAAGGCAAATGACCCTAAGTGAGGAACTGTGTAAATAAAAAGGAACTAATGATACATTAGTATGTCCAAGGCAGAGGAGAGAGCCTGAAATAGTAGCTTTTAAGCTAAAAAGATAGGACTTTCTACATTCATGTAGTCTGTGTTCATATCATTTTAAACTTTTGAAGTTCTGGAAACTCACTTTTTTCACTGTAAGCTTTGGGCTTTGGCCTGTGTATAAAGGTGATAAAGATGATCTCTGTCTTAGTTTCTCTTTCTTTGCTTTTGTTATTCTTTAGAACTTAACCTCAGAGGATTTTTCACATGATTAGGCCAATATAAAGCAGGACATCCGTAGTTCTTTTTTTTGTTTGTTTTGTTTTGTTTTTTTGAGGCAGGGTCTCACTTTGTAGTTCAGGCTGGTCCTGAGCTCAACCTCCAACTCACATCACAGCAATCCTCCTGCCTCTGCAGGAGTGCAGCCTCCCGAGTGCTGGGATTACAGGTGTGAGCCATCACGCCTAGCACTGTGGTATGTGGTCCTGGTTGCTGCTGGGCGTGAGCCTCCATGCCCAGTATGGTATGTGGTTACCGGGGATTGAACTTGGGCCCTTGCGCTTGCAAGACAGGCACCAGAACCACTGAGCTATATCCCCGGCCCAGGACATCCATAGTTCTTGACCATGAATGTATTGAAGTACATTTTTTGGTGTTGTTTTATTCATATATAATACCACTAGATATAAATTGCTTAGAACAGAATATTTTAAAATATTCTTAAGTTATGTATAACTTCCTAGTGGATACAAAATATATGAATCAATCAGTCAGAGTCAAAGAGGATCATTAATGAATTAATGATGCTTGTTAATGTCAGTACTTATATGTCTTAGGTCCTTGTTAACAAAGGTCAAATTGTTCTATAACAACGGGAATCAGTAACATTCATTTAGTTAGATTTAGAATGTTACAGGAGATTTAAGAATTGCCTCTACTTTGAGACTAAGATTTAAATAAAATGCATTGGTTTGTAACCCATTCTGCATCCTTGCATCTTTCTCCAACATTTCTAACCTCCTTGACTTTATATCTACAGCATGGGGGAATCTCTGGCTCTCATTTGACCCTTTCATGTTCTGCTTTGTTTTCTTTCCTCTTGATGTATGTGTGACTTTTACCAGTGCTCTTGTGACTCCCCCCCCCCAATATAACTGAAGGGCTCTATCAGAAATGGAGAACACTTGTAAACTGGAAACTGATTATTGGGTGGATGCAACATTCAAGGGGGTAGTCATCAGTGAAAATCTAAGAAAGAGTGGACATTCAACTTTAGTGTGGTTTTGACATTCATTTTCCAGTTACTGCTTTCTTTGTTAAAGAAAGAAATATTTGAATGATTGTGAAAGAAGATGATGGAGAAAGCCTGGCTATAGATCCAGGCCACAGAGCCAGCCCTCATCATCAAGGGCTGTCAAAATCTCCAGGAGGATGAAGCACCCGAATATCCAAACTTTATCTTTAAACTGTCTGACTGGGGAGCTCTGGAACAGAACTGCCATATTAGGATGTTTAAAACCTCCGGATAGTACTGAAAAGAACCAGGGGGCGAGGAAGTGGCACAGCAAACCTAAGACAGTTAGGAGAGATTTGTCCCAAAGACTTTGTGGTTCTCTCAGAGCGTTATTGCTTTTTGAAAAGAGTGACCCCGAGGGCCTCAATTGTCTCAGTTCCTGAGAATATTTCTTGAATTTGAGCCCATTCGTGTAAACTGAAGGATTTTAGTGGCTACAGAAACAATGCATTAATTAAAAACAACCATTAAGTGGAAGCAGACATGCCAGCAGGAATGCTGCTTGTTGATTGTTGATGGACTGGAATGGAGGGATTTGAGCCATTTCATATCCTATATGTTGGATCAACAGGCGGTAAATGAGTTGATCTTTAAAATTCTGTAACACACTAATGTATTCATGGACTTTCTCACAAGGTCTGCAAAACAAGGAGGCTGTGTGGTCTAGAGAAAAAGGGATCAAGACCTTGGACCTCCTCCCAGAACTGCTACTAACCACATATGTGACCTTGGACCAATTATTTAACCTTCTGAGGTCAGTTTTCTTATCTGTAAATGCATAGCTTGTATGAATTATTCTCCAAGTCCGCTCCCAATTTAAATTATAGTAACTAATGTGATCTGTCTAATTTCTTTGTAATTCTAACATGGCTAATAAGAGAATCTTCTCCTTGGGTGTGGGGAAGGGAGTCAGACCAGAGCTATACTGTTATGTTTTTCCTTGAATCTCAAGAATCAGGAGGATTTGTATTGCTTTACCTTCACTTTCCAAAGTAATCTAAAGTCATCCAGTTGATAGTCATGTTTGGTTTAACTACTCAGCATTTGATTTTCAACATACATGGAAGAAAGATAAATTGGAATGACTCCAAATAGTTGTTTTTGGTTGAACAGACACAAGCATTTCACCAGTAGTTCAGTGATTTTTCCAAAGTGAACAGGTTCATGTAACCAGCATCTATGGCAAGGAAAAACATTATAGGGTCCCAAATGTGACCTGGACATTCTGGGTTCTACAGGCACATCCTATCCTGTAGAGGGTAAACCCTTCTTCTGACTTGTAATGATTCAAACTTTTGCCAACTTATGTCTGTGTTCTATCAACATTATGTTTGGAAATTCATTCATATGGTAATAAGTAGTAGAGATTGTTCATTCTTAGCTCTGCACAATAATTCATTGTATGTGTATATCACAATTTATTGTTGATGTGCCTTTGAGTAGTTTCCAGTGTAGAGCTCTCACAAATAATATCACTCTGACACATGTCTCCTACTGCTTTTGTTGGGTGCTTTGCTTAGAGTGGAACTGTGGGGTCCTGGGGCATGGCACCCTGCCTGGGTGTTTCCAGGTAACAAATCATACCTTGGTGCTGTGATCTTAGATGTATTCCAGGCTTCCAGGGCCAAGTCATTGCTTCTAGAGTTAAATATGTCTTTTAGGAATCATGTTTGTATACCTGAGCTACAGACACACTTCTTGTGTAAATTAGCTTAGTGCTGAAGTACAGTTTTTGTTCATTAAACACTAACCATACAGAGGCAAAAGGAGCAAGATCTCCATTATATTAATTAGTACCCATACGAGTTCCAGCATCACAATGAGTTTGAAGAATGTTCCTTTAAAGGGAAAAAAAGGAGGCAAGAAAGAAAAACATTATGTTGCGCTAACAGTCCCATGTAAAATCATCTGGGGAATATTAGGCATGGTGGGCCTGTGTTTTGCTTTGCTTTGTTTTGAGTTTAACTGAGGGTGCTTATGATGTACTTAGATCCTGCAACAAGGGTATCCCGACATAAATCTGTGCAACTGATCATGAGATTTGGTTTGTAAACAGTGTTGTGGTTCTTTTCTTTCTAAGCCTTCCTGAAAGATCCATTTTTAGGTTTCTCAGAGCCACCTGCTAATTATTTCCATGATATGTGGGTGGGGAAATTTGGCCCCAAGGGCAATTTGGATGACTTTGTGCTGCTATTGTTGGAGATTTGTTTCTGCCAGAGGTCACGTCCACCTTAGTAGTTAATGGCTTGCTGTCCCTTAACCTGTTAGAAGCACTTCAGGCAGTGCATTCTGCTTAGATCACTAGAAGATCCTGGCACAATCTGTAGGGGAATAGATGGGTGACTTCAGGAGAGTGGAGACTACTTATTCTTCCTCTTGAGAGATACTGGGGATTTGGAAAGAACCAAGTGAGCTACAGTGCCTTTTCTAGGGTTTTGAAGAAGTCTGGTTTCATTATACAAGGAGTAGAGTCTCTATCATCTTCTCTAGAAGCAGGGTCTGAAGTGAGACATATGTGACTTATGGGGGATGTGTTTTCCTGGGAAAGTGAGTTGAGAGAAATATGACAAGGCAATGGAAGATGCTCCACAAGTCATTGTTTTGCCCGAGGTATATATAGTGCCACCCTGGGGGGTGAGGCACATTTCATACTTTTATCACTTATGCAAATTAAGCATTAGTAGCAGGCTGGCTACTGAGCAATGTCTCAGGAAGGAAGCTCCCATTTAGTGAAGGATACATTTGTAGAGACACAGAGAACAGAGGGGAGTTTGTACCCAATAGGAGCCCCCCAGTGTGTGTGTGTGTGTGTGTGTGTGTGTGTGTGTGTGTGTGTGCACGCATGCACACATACGCACGTGCACTGGCCAAGGAAGGAAATTCTGGTAAGAATCATCATAGTATCCATTGTATATAAATTGACAAATTTGATTCTTAGAGATTATTATAGGTGTTGGGAATACAGATTATTTCTTTTTTTTTTAATCTTTATTGGTACATTAAATATACACATCATGATTGCACTCCATAATGGGGATTTGTACCAGTATAAGACACAACTTAATTCTCATTTTTTCCCATAGGCCTAACCATCCTACCACCCCCCCCAGATTATTTCTTTTAAAACTCTGAACATATAGGTGACCATACAGAAAATAACATAAGATATTTATGATGGTACCTTCTAACTGCTAGTAGGTGTTTGGCTTATTTTTATCGTATCTTATCTATAAGCATATTGCCCCCCTTTTATCTCACTGTTACACTATGCCTTTTTCCTGACATAAAACATCTCTTATATTCAGCTGACAATTGATCACATCAGGCAGAATATGGCAGGAATCTGCCTTCTTTTCCAAAGTATAATTCATATCTGCATCTTTAGCTTAGTTTATTATTCTCTTTGTGGTATTAGTCAACTTTATTATCTTTGAACACAATATGGAAAACTTAAAGGCATCATTTGGATTATGTTTTTAGGAGATTCAGTGCATGATCAATTTCAAGGCAGAAATATGGTGGACTGAAGTTGCTTAACCCACAGCAGCTGAGAAGCAGAGCGAGGAAATAGTGCTAGAGAAGAAGGGCTGTAAACTAAATGTAGAATCGAGTCAGTCCTCCATGATGCATCCAGACAAACCTAGGTGTGTGTTCTCTAAACCCCATGGGCAGCTCTAAGCCAGTCAGTGTGATACAAACAGCTTTCAGTGTGACACTCCTGCTGTAATTAGTCTAACATATAGTTTGATAGGTTGTCTTATCTTCATACACTGTTTAATTTGAGGTTCCCTAGAAGTCGACCCTGCCCTGCTGATTTGAGTGTAAAGAGTCGAGGAAGCATTGACAGAGTAATAAAGTGAAATAGCGAATAGAAAAGGAGGATGACAATTCCAGGTGCACTGAGAAGGTTATCACTATCAATCACTACAGCATAACTTCCCAGGGGACCTCTGGGAGAATATGCAATTCACACCTCAGATTGTGCCACCTGAGGGGTGAGAAAATGAACATTTGCTCTCCAGTTTTATCCATTATTGATGAGGTGTCACCTGGGGCCCTGGACTCCTCACTTCTAGTACGTAGGTCCAAGCATGCTCTCCTCATCAGAGAATATGTTTGAGCAGAGAGATGCTGACCTTTCAATAAAGATATCTTTAGATGACACAGGGACTGTGAGTGTTGAGGAGATGTGGACAGAGCACTGACAACGTCTGTCCCAAGCTTCTGGAAGATGAAGAATTCCTCTAAATCACCCATTCTAGCTCCAAAGGAACATGCAGTGATATCTTTGTTTTGTTAACTTGTTAATTGCTGATGGCTAAGAAGTAGTATGAACGAAAGCAAGAAACATGAATTTATAGTAATCTTAGTCTTGGAAAATTCGAGAAACTTAAGACCATAACTCGGTAGATTAAAATTAAATTTTCCAAAGATTAAGTGTTCTTGCATTTTTAGGATATTGATTGATGAAGTTTGTGATGGTACTAGATGCTACTAAAATGTTTCATCAATTTGAAGGGACTTGTCATGGTTTATTTGCTCAGACTGAATGTATTTGAAGAATATAAGAGTTCTATTTAGTTCAGAATACCTACTACAAAGGCAGATTCCTAAGTCTGACCTCTGGTTGTTATGGCAAACACTCACAGTTCTCTAAAATAATACTTTAAATAAATTTCTTCAGTTCTTTTCCTTTAATGTTTGCCAATTTCATATAAAGTAGGTTGATGTCAGGACTTATATGGGTCTTTTAAGCTATGTCTCAACATCAAATGCACCTATTTTTATGGTGAGAATCTCAGTTCAAATTCAGCATATGAACTTCATATTTTGAATGCTGTATTTCTTTGGTCTTCTGTGCATTCAACAAATGTGTCTCAACAGCCTGCACTGTTCCCGGTATAGTTCTATAAGTTTGAGATACATCATTGAACACTATCTGTGCTATCAGTGGACTTACACTGTAGTTATGCAACTAATGTTACAATAAATGAAATAAATGAAAATTTCTATAGATTAAAATTAACTTTCCTCAGATTAAATAAATAATGAACTAGCTAAAATAATGAATTAGAAGATGTGTCATGGGAAAAATGAGTACAGGATAAGGGGATAAGGAATATAAGTGGATGGGTTGTAATCTCTTTTGGATGGTCATTCTAGACAACTTTGAGAAGGTAATATTTAAACAATGAAGTGAAAAAAAGATTTATGCTTCTTTTCTCCCCATTGACTGGATTTTATACAATTTTTATCTCTTTGCAATATCTCATACATTCTCTTTTGTTAGTCTTCTAGTTCCTGAAATTAACTATCAAACCATTCTCTTCAGTGTGGTCAAGGTCTGTTGTTACCCATTTTCTTTCATCTGTAATAATTCTGTCATGACTATCTTCTGGACTCTTCTAACATGAGTATTGCTTCACAGAAGTAAATCCAAGTCTTAAACACTCTATATTTTCTTCTTGTAGAACACATCTTGTCACTACTTTTGTTATGCTTAATATCCCTGGTTTTCCTTCCTATGCATTTCTTGGACTATCTCCTTTTTTTTGGAGCAGCATTTCTGATTGCACAATGTTTATTCTCTCCACTTTGTCTAAGAAAATGAAAACATATTCTACACATTTTATTTGCTTTATTGAACTGATATATTTTGATGCACACAAGACCAAGTGACCAAATCACTTATAACTTCTTTTAGGTTTTAATTACTCTACTCCAAGGAACGTTTCTAATAGCACAATCAGTTTGTTCTCGTGCCCACTTGTGGCAGGGTAGCCTCTGATGGGCCTGGGCAACACAAAGATTCCACTTCTCCAGGATGCTCCAGGTGGAATGCCTTCTCCTCACCAGTCAGGCTTTCTCTGCCTGTCATGAGATGCTGTAGACCCCAAGTTCTTTCTTGTGGGATCTCTGCCCATGGATAAAACTGTTGCTTTATTAAGTTGTATTTATCCTATCTGGCTTTTAACAGATGTGCTGTACATTAATAGATAAGGGGGAATGTATTATTAAAGACCCCAACAAGGACAATTCTCTCAATCCACATGAGTTATGTTGCTTATAAAAATAATAGACTAAAATTGAAATCCATGTTAGCCTCTTGCTTTCTGGACATAAATGGGGGCAGGATAAATTTCTATTGTATTTACAATTCCATGGAGATTTATTTTTATGACTTCAGTCAAATATAAATTCTTATTTCTTCTAAGAATCTAAAGAAATTTATTTTTTTGTATTTTTTAAAAATAAAAAATGTGTATAAATCAGATTTGGACAAATCAAGTTCCAAATGAAATATGTAAGAATGGCTTGGTTTACAGGAAATTTATCCTGTCTACAATAGTTCTTTTAAAAATTAAATGTAATTTCTATATGGTCAAGAGTTTCATCTTATTTTTTTAAAATTTCACTTCGACTAGCCTGAAATTAAGATGAAAGAGCCAATAAATACTCTATTAAATACTCTAATATTTTTTATCCATTCTTTACCCTTGAACTGTCTGGTGGATGTTGTGATCTTGGTCTTATGGGTTTCAGGACTTTGCTAATGGGAAGTAGAGGCCCAAACGTCATGAATCATGTACATTCACCCAGACGTCTCTAACCTAGCATGTTCAATGAGGAAGTCGCTGACTCTAGATCTGGGCTCTGGGAAATGTTGGATATGCCAGCTTAACTTTCGAAGTTGACTGTCCTCCTTGGGATTTCCATTGCAGATGGAAGGACTAACAAATAAAACAGTACTTCTTTTTTTGTTATTGTTTTGGACCTAAAATCAGGGAAAAAAACCATCTGAAGTGTTACTCTTCTTTTCTTTTTCAGAAAAAGACTCACTCAATATAGTTCATAAACTCTTTCATTTAATCAGCTGTTCCAAAGAACAGAAAAACCCAGCAGGAACTATGAAAAGTCTGTGTCAGATTTAAAACCATCTGAGGCTCACATTTTTGTTGTTATTGTTTTTCTATCCAAATGATAGTGAATAATTTTATTCTCTGGTTCAATAACCAGAGAACGTGGGTATTAACTGATTTTATATAATTATATAGGTACTTTATGTAAGGTATGTGAATTAGAGAAAGAACTGGAGCAATAAGCACACTGGCTCAGTGTGCTTATTGCTGAGTAATAAAATGGTACATTCGCCCTGCATCTAGAAACTTGGAAGATGCTTAACTTCATCTCTGGAGGAAACAGAAGCATAATATTTTGAGAAAAACACTTACAAATGCATGAGTTATATTTTCTCCTGAAATTTCCATTTCTTAGTCTAGTGTATGTTTTAAAACTTCCTTAAATGTCTGTAGTTAATTAAAAAATAAATAGATGAATTGTTCATGCTATTCAGTGCATTTATTATGTTATTTGGAAAAATTGTTCTGCCTAAAAATATTTAACACACACACACACACACACACACACACACACACACACACACACATATATATATATATTTGGTATAAAATTTATAACATGATGACACACCCAACAGACCAGATAAAATGAAAAAAATATCAAGTATTGATGAAACTACTGAGATACCAAAATAGGAATTTTTTGCTATAACTTGTTAATAGTAGAATGCAAATTGATAAAAATACTTTGGAAATTGGAAAATAAGATAAAATATCTGAATTTCCTGGAAAATTTCCTAGTAATTTTCTACTAAAATATCCCCTAGAAGTGTATGTATGTATGTGTGTATCATATGAGAATATTCATAAAGGGCTGAGTACTTAGCTCAGTGGTTCTGTACCTGCTTTGCAAGCATAAGGTCCTGAGTTTGATTCCCTGGAACCCCCCACAAAAGAATATTCATAGAAGTTTTATTCACAGTAGCCAAAAAACCTGAGACTTATTTTAAGTCCTTCAATTAGTTCATGGAAAAGTAAATTGTGTTGGGCTCATCCAATTGAAAACTATGTAAAGATGAGACTGTTCACACTACAACAATATAGAACAGCACAGGTGAATTGTACAAACATTATGTTGAATAGAAATATTAAATCCCAAGAATACTGACAATATAGCCTATTTGCATGACTTTGAAAGAAGGCAGGACAAATCTATGGTATAAAAAGTCGGGTCAAGGTCTCTCCTTATAGGTGTCGGCTATGATAGTGACCAAAAAACACCCAAGCACCTTTCAAGGGGTTGGTTACTAGCACGTACTCAGCACGCAATTTTTCTTCCAGCTAAATATGGCTTCTCTAAAGCCATTCTCTTAGCATGGCTATGACTGGACATGAAGTTTGGTAGGATGTTTGAAACCTGGAATTTTAAGGATTTATTGCCAAAATTACTACTCTGTAGGAATTAGAAGTCTATGGATACTATGATGATTACAACTTCCAAATTTCAGAGCCATGCATGACCAACAATGTAGCAATCTAATGCAAGAGCAGGTCTTTGACCCTTTGACTATCAGACAGTCCCAGGAAATACCTCCTGGAGACTGACTGCTTCCTATAGCTGGTGCCAGCCATTCTGATCTCAGCTAGCAGCCAGCTGCCTCTTGGCTCATGGGGCTCCCAGAACAGGGAGCTTTTACTAATCTGGTCCACTTGAAGAGCATTTTTGTCAGTTAGCTAGAGTCTGATTGAGTCCTTTTAGAAACTAACATGGACTGATAAGTTGATCTTTGTGTAGAAAAATGTACAAAAAATAGGAAGACAATTTATCAACACAAATTACTTTACAAGACTTATTTTAATCTGGGAATATGACAGGCAGTCATTTTGAAATATTTCATTGGCTAGTGGCTAAAGTCAGATTCTGCCTTAAAGACAAAGAACAAAAGCACTTAAGAATGTTTGAGTCTTTGGAGACTTCCACACCAGCATTTTATAGTAGAGGGGCCAAAAGCTAAACTCTTGTTTGGTCTTTCACCATCTCTGTCACTACGAACTCTCAAGCAGGGCATCTTTCTTCCTTTCTCTTTTCTTTCCTCTGTTCTTCCTTTCTTCCTTTTTCCTCTTCCCTGTTTCTCTTTTTTTCCATCCTCCTTTGCTTTCTCATTCTCTCACCTTCTCCTTTCTTTTACTGTTATTTTTAGTGTTTTGATTTTATGTGACATGTGTACAGTATGAAAATTTGATGCACATATTTGAATAAAATATGTAGTGATCAAGCTGAGGTAATTAGCATTTCTATCTCCTCTAACATTTATCCTTTTATTTTACATTATTATTCATCACTTCCCTTTCTTACTCATCTACCTATCTGTTACCGTCCACTTCTGTAATCAAATGGACAAAGAAAGGGTACAATTAGAAGGTGGAAAATATACAATTTTCTTCTATCATATCTTTTAATCAGCATCTCTCTCAACTCATTCTGTCCCTACTTAGTTCATCTCTCATAACATGGATACTTTTAATGTAGTTTTATCATTAAGAAGCAAAGTTCTCAATAGTCAGTGGTGATCTTGAGGACTTCACAGCTGCTATTTTTGGCTTTTGAGTTTTAAAAATTAAACAATACAGAAAGTACCCAAATCAGCAGCATAAGTTTGAGTTGCAAAATTATACCCCCATATTCAAATTAATTCTTTTTTTCTTAGAAAATATGTTTTTAACAATAGCTTTCAATGTCAGCAAAGAGTCCTTAAATGTAATAAAGGCTACATCTTAAATAAACTTCCAGAAATTGACACTCAATTTAGAATGTCCTTTTCTATTAACTATGCCTTGCCAAGCTGATAGCTTTAACCCAGGTTACTTTGAAAACATTCTTAGCCATGATTATAACCAGGAAATCCCTCTACAGTTTGTATCTATTGCTGGAGAGCAGAACGTAGAAGTGGAATGAAATTGAATTAAAAGCCATAATAAAACCACCCTGCAACTGCACTTTGTGTATATATATGTTGGCATGTGACAAAGTTAAAGGTAGCTTCCTCAGGTGTACAGAGCTTACAGGAGGAAATCTGTGGAATGTCAGAACTATTAAGACATGAAATAAAATCTAAGTTTGACATGCTACTTTCTCCAGGGTCTCCATACGATGAGCTTGAAAATTACAGTAAAAAATAAAGATAGTCTATGATTCTATTGATAGAACTTTAGGACATAAGTCTGTAAGAACAAGTAATTGTTTGACCTTCATGAATAAGGGAATGATTTCAATTCTCTCCAAAGCTATACTTTGTGCACTGCAGAATCTCTTTCAACATTATAAGAGAAGAAACTGAGTATATTTATTTAAAGTTACACCAAATTCTTTTTAGTGATGTTAAATGAACTTGGTAGTTTCTTAAGGTGCTACATACATAATGCTATGTGAGACTTTTCCTCAGAGATTAAGAATATCTACATTTCTTCCATATGATACACTTTGTCTACTAAGGCACTATTTACTCCACAAAGTCAGATTTTTCAATTAATAAGAATTTTTATATTTAATATGAAAAGTTTATAATTTCTTCTATAAATTTTAAAGAGTCAAACAATTAACAGGAGGCATATCACAACATTAATGTTTATAAAACAAATGACTATGACTAGGTGAAAAGATATTGTAATGTGTCATTGAGTTTTAAAATTCTACTCACTTTAAATCTACTTCTGGTAACAGCTGCTTGAGATTAGGTTATGAAACTGATGTATAGATATGAAGAAAACCTTCTATACAGTTTGGAAATGCAAGCAAGAACTGCCTTTCAACTTTCCACTCAGAATATTCTCCACTAATGGGGCTGTTTTAGCTAATTTTCTCACTCCTGAGACAAAATACTCAAAACCCAAGATTAGAGACTGCAAGGCTTCTTGTAGCTCACAGTCTGTAGAGGTTTCAGTTCATAGTTGGCTAGCTTCAAGGCAAGAGGGGATGGGAGAGGGAGATCATAATTAGAAACAGCTCATGGTAGGCAGAAGACAGCAAACCATCAAAGTAGCGATGAGGTGGAGAGTCAAGGCATCAGCCTTCTTTCTGTCCCTTATGTTCTATCCAAGCTCTGCATCCTTAGGACAGGGAGCACTCACACCCAGGTTGGGCCTTCCTGTCTTCCATACATAGAGTTATGCTAGACCAACAACTGGACAAATTTAGTAACCACACACCCTTAATCCCATTCTCACTCACTTGATGGCAGTACTATACACATAATCCCAGAGTCACACACTCTAGATTAAGCCACTTCTGGAAAGCCCACCTATGACAATATGGAGCCTTGGAGGGATATCTAGACACCACCAATAATAGGGGCTAAGGAATATTTTACATTTTATAGTTATGGAAAGAGTATCAAGTTGAAAACCAAGGGAAGTGGCACCAATCCATTATGATCACTATCATAATTGAAGATCCCTTATAGATTGGTCATTAGGGCAGCCATTTATTCCCTGCCCCTTAACCTGGCTTGGTTTTCTCATAGAAGAGAAATGTTAAGTGTAAGAAGGTGAAGTTCTTGGAGATCCAAGCCTCCTGTCCCTGGTCCTTCATACCAGGCAAAATCACTCTTTTAAGAC
Organism: Petromus typicus; assembly: GCA_004026965.1. Taxonomy (NCBI): domain Eukaryota; kingdom Metazoa; phylum Chordata; class Mammalia; order Rodentia; family Petromuridae; genus Petromus; species Petromus typicus. The sequence goes on along the minus strand of PVIR01004168.1, from coordinate 9,946 downwards.
CTTTCTCCTAATCTTTCAGCTGATACTTTCTGTGCTCCTTCCAGTGATCCCAAATCCTTAACCATTACTCCTCAACTACTGAGTCTAGCTCTGGCCTCAAAGCCTTGTTCACCTACACAAGCAGCAGGCTGCATGGTCAGGAATTAATGCTCTCTTGAATTAATAGTGAAGCACTGACTGGGGGAGTCAGTATACAAATAGCCCAGCCTCCTCACTCTTGAGGAAGTTGACTCCTACTCATGTCTTAAACTGGTTTCCATAATTCTCCCACAGAGCAAAGCCCTTTCTCTCCACAATTATTTGCTTGATAAAATGCCAATACCAACTGTCTTCTCTTGCTAGTCTCATTCCTCCCCTGGTCTTTATTATTATTATTATTATTTCCTAGAATCATCTCCTAAATAATTTGCTCTTGAATATTTTTCTCAGGTTCTCTACTTCAGGGTCTACATCTGGAGAAATTCTCAAGAATTTCATATAGAAACATCTTTAGCCCTATTATTACTCATATAAACAACTAAGTACATTGCCTCCCATCCTGAATTACCCAGGGGCTAAGTCACCATTTGGGAACATATTTCTTTGGTTTTTTTATTTGCTTGTGGCATATCCTTATCTTGGAAAGTCCACCAGCATTAATAGTCACAGCTGGCCCACTTTGAGGTGCTTGAGGAGCACTTGCTTAGGTCTGAAGCTGGGCTCATAAAATTTTCAAAAGCTGTACAGCTTAGCAGCTCTACCAGACACCATCGTATCTTGGAATTAAAGTGTTTTAGGGACAATTTTTGACATTCAGTGTTTAAGATAATTAGCTTTCGTAGAACACAGTGACCATTTAGCTTTTATGTTTCCTTTAATTAATTTAAGGACACATTTAATGTACCTTATGAAAGACCAATGCTTACCTAAATCAAGATGAAAGATAAACACCTACCTAAATCAAAATGTAAAATTATGAAACTTCTTTAAAATACAGTTTTCCTACTCCTGTCGTGTATCTAGTGAATTAGAGTTTCTGAAACAGAGAAATTCAGTTTATAATTTTCTCAAAATGATTTTTTATACACTTCAAGTTACAGGTTTTATGCATTTGAAGTTACTAAGCTTGCTTAGTGCTTAGTAGTTCTTTTTATTCTTTTTTGACTTTTCCTTTCTTCTAATCTGATAGTTAAACTGAATCAGATTGTCTCATTCTTTTAACAATCTAAAGGAAACATATTTGGATATACAGCTGTAGAACTATATCTACTTATGCCAAAGCTTAACAGAAAATAATAAGCTTAATAAGATGCCCAGATTCCTTTAATAAAAATGAAACAATAAACTCATAGAAATATGAGGAAGAAATTACACCCATTAAATGCATGTAGCCCGATGAGTGATAGGATGGCTGCCTATTCAAGTTGGAAATTTTACACATGATCGAAGCTTTATTTAGTCTAATGGAATGTGCTTCCTGATTTGGCTTCTAACAAGCTAGAGCACAATAGTGAGTATTATGTGATTGGACTGAGATCATTCTCATTACTAAGTCATTGTGATTCAGTCTTGACTGTCTTTTTCTCTCAGGTAGCTCATTACCTTACTGTTCTTTTCTGATTTAGAAGTTCATTTAGGTTGTTATAGAGAAATATTAACTTTATGCATCATAGGTGTTTCTGTCCAGTCTCTCTCTAAAAATTTGGGAAATCGTACCCAAGATTTAACTTCATTCTACACAAGCTCAGTGATTTATGGAGATATATTTCACAGAAATGCCACCAGTGGCCAAGATTAATGAGTTATCTCATTGCTAGATGATTGCATGTGAGAACAAATACCATCCTTACAGCATCAACAAAGTGAAGATAACTTCAACATGTTTTTTTAAAATAACTTAATATTTACTCTTTTCCAAAATGATATTGAATGTACCATTCTTAGAGGTTTCCAAACACTCGGGTGCATCAGTACATTTACTCGTTTTCATATAGACTTATTAACAAGGGGATAAACAGTAGACTTATTAGCAATAGAGATCTAATTACAGTTTTGACTTCTGAATGTTCTTTTTTTTAAAATCTGTATTGAATGTTCTTAATCCAAACATTTTCTGCCTTCATGAACTGCTCAGCTATTGAACCTAAACCTAGAAGGAATAGCGGCAAGGAGGCGATGGCAAGCAGCTGGCAAGCTGCTCGGATATTGAAGAAATGTGTGCTATCCTGACCAGGCATCTAAGACCGTAGACTGCCTGTGCAACCATCCAGTGTGGTGCTCAAGGCTGAAAGTGCTTTGAATTTGAATGGAACACCAGAAAGACCCCAATATCAGGAGACTTGTGCTCCATTCCCTGAGAGGCATTCAAAGGTGATGCCTTTCTCAAATTTTTATCACTACATGTTTGCAGTATATTCAGTCATCTCCAGAAGTGGGTATATGTATGTAATTCAACTTCTTTCCTCTTTAATTTCCCCCATTTCCCCTTTATCCATTTTAATTCTTGTCAGTATCATTAGTCTTAGCTCAGGTTTAATGTACATAATGTTTACATTCATTGAAGTTATTAGATTCCTATACGTGGAATATCTTATTTTACTTATTTTCCCTTCTATTCCCCTTATCCTTTGACCTTAGTCTCTTGGACCCCTTCCTATTTGCAAGAGATCCATCCCCCATGTCCTTCTAGCCACCCTTTAATAATCTTTTTGTATTTTTCCTTACTCAAATGATAAATAGCAGTCTTGTATGCCTGGTTTCTTTTACTCCACGTTACATTTTCCAAGTGTTTCCATCTTCATACAAGTGTCTCCAATCTGTCCTTCTTTATAGGTGAGTAGTGTCCTTTTAGATAGACATACTGCACTTTTTTTATCCAATTATCTGTTGATTGGTAGACAACTGCTTCTAGGATATAGCAATAAAGAATTGTGCTGCTATAGATACTGATATGCATGGATGGCTGTAGTAGGTTGTCTAAAGCTCTTCGGGGAAGATACCAAGAAGGGTAATATCTGGGTTATATAGAATTTCTAATTTTAGTTTCTTGAAAAATCCCTATACTGATTTCCATAATGCTTGTACTAGTTTGCATTCCCACTGACAATGTAAGAGCATGTCTTTTTTTATTACAGCCATGCCAGCTTTTGCTACTTTTTTTTTTTTTTTTTTTTTTTTTTTTTTTTTTTTTTTTTTTTTTTTTTTTTTTTTTTTTTTTTTTTTTGAGACAGGGTCTTGCTTTGTGGTTCAGGCTGGCCCTGAGCTCAGCCTCAAACTCACATCACAGCAATCCTCCTGCCTCTGCCTCCCGAGTGCTGGGATTACAGGCATGAGCCACCATGCCCGGCGCTGTGGTATGTGGTACTGGTTGCTGCTGGGCATGAGTCTCCACACCCAGTATAGGTATGTGGTTACCGGGAATCCAACCCGGGTCCTTGCGTTTATAAGACAGGTGCCCGAACCACTGAGCTAAATCCCCGGCCCAAGCTTTTGCTACATTTTTATTTCTTGATTACAGCCATTCTCTCTGATGTGAGATGAAATCTTAACATTACTGTAATGTGCACTTCTCTAATGGCCAGAGATGTTGAACTTTATTTCATATATTTCTGATGGAGATCTAGTGACTCCTTTTCTTATGACTGGCCAGAGGTGTTATGAAGTAATTTATCACTGCCTCGTAGCTTCCTAGGAAATGACAAACCTTCATAACTTCCTAAGATTTTCAGATACTTTGGTTAGGTCTTGCTTTCTAAGACTTCTCCTTACCGACCATGTCTTTGAGTCTGTTAGGTCCTTAACATCAGTGAAATAGAACCTCATATTTCTCTTTAAATCTTCATCATCTAAGATTTAATATGGGCTCTTTCTGGGCCTCTGACCTGACTATGAATTCTAGGAAGTGTGCAGTTGTGAGATAGTAATCTAGAATTCATACTAGTGTACAAAGACATTGTTTATAATAACTGAAGTCATATCTCAGGTTTTCCCTCCCTAGAGTCTGTAGTGAAAGCAGAGCATCATCAAACAATTCCTTGATATAAGCATTAGCTGCTGTCTCCAGATCCCAACAGTACAATCCCAAAGACTTCAGTTGTATTCCTCATATTGCTGACATTGTGGGACTAATTGGAATAATACAGGCTGATTCTTACTAGCTTCTCTTCTGTGGTCCTTGAGAGCCTCCATTCCATTATAACCTTGCTCAATTGTAACAGAGAAAGTCAGACTTCTCCCCCTTTTAGCACTGAAATGCAGTCAGATGAATTAAATCCTTAACACAGAAGTTTTGTGACTTAGTTTGGTGTAACTTATTTGGTGTAGTGACTCACAAGGAATTAGTTTCCCTGTTTCTTCTCACTGGGAATGTAGGGTCAAGGTCAAGGATTCTCTTGAAAATTGTTCTAAAATGATATCGGAAAGAAAAATTGAATACATTGAGTAATTTTCCAATTCTAAATTCAGTCTCTCCTGAACTTATAACTTTAGCTATGATAGAAAAGATTAAGAAAGACATCAGTTCACTGACATGTAAATATTCACATGGAAAACTCGCTGAACAACTAGTATACTGAGAGCTGATGTGGCTGTCACTTGCAGATGAATAGTGTAGTTTAAGAAATTTCTAGGGCTTCTGAAAAGAGAAAACCATTTTTGTTTTATTTTTTATCACCCATGAATAATCACTAAATCAATGCAATGTAGTTGAACTTCATTTTGTTTTCTTTTTGTTTGTGTTGGCAATTCTAGGAATCTATCCTAGGGACTCACACTTGCTAGGCAAACAATCTGACAGTGACCTAAATTTCACTTATTCTGGGGCAATGTAGAAGTAACATTGCCATTTTTTTCTTCTGATTGTCTACTGTGATGTGATCTGTATATTACCAAAAGACCCTACGTAACAAATTAATAAATAAGTAAATAAATAAATGATAGATATTTCCAAGGACAATTAAGGAAATACTAATGTTGTCAACTGAAAATATAGTTAGATAGTACAATGAATTGTAAGCATACTGGTCATTTTCAGTTCAAGTCAGTAACTTTCTACACACCTTCAAGGGATGATAGTTCATTTCAGTTGAATATAGACTTATTTAGTATTTTATATTTGGGCTTTATGAGCTTTTCTCAATCATTCACATGCTATGTCAGAGGAAGTTATATTAGTAAATATTAGTATCATAAAAATAATCTCAATATTTCAGTGACTTAAATCACATTTATACTTTGCTGACTCCTCATATTAACTAATTTTTGACTGGTCTATGGATCTTCTCAATTCAGAGACAGAGAAAGAAGGAGAAGCTCTTATTTGACTTCGGTACTGTCCTACAAAAGGAAGAAGTGAACGTTAATGTAGACAAATGTTTTGTTGTTTGTTTGCTTTTAGTTTTTTTGAGACAGGGTCTCACTTTCTACTTCAGGCTGATCTTGAACTCATCCTTGAATTCAGCAGTCCTCCTGCCTCTGGGATTACAGGAGTGAGCCACCATGCCTGGCACTACGGTATGTGGAACTGATTGCTGGTGGGCATGAGTCAGCATGCCTGGTATTGTATGTGGTTACCACGGATCGAACCCAGGACCCGGTGCTTGCAAAGCAGGTGCCAGAATTCCTGAGCTAAATCTCCAGCCCAATGTAGACAAATTTAAACAGAAAAAAAAAAAATACAAGAAGTCAGATGATACTCTTAAAGAATTCAACTTAAGACAAAATAATGTTTTACAAATTGTATTGGTCAGTGCTTATTAGAGAAACATTAAGTGCATGATATACAAGGATATAAGAACTTACAAGACTGGCTTACAGTGGCTGCCTATTGAATCGGGTGTGGAAGGGTGTGAATATTCTGCATCATGGTGAGATAGATTCATAGAATCTGGCTAAAGACCTGGAGCTCACTATTATGCCCTGTGTGGAGGATCACTCAGAGGCTGAAGGGTCTACTCTGGAAAACTGAAGTGTTTATGCTGAAAGGATGAAGAGTCTCTGGAGAAAGGCTAAAAAATCTGCTCTATAAGCCAGGAGAGGACATCCAAGGCAAAGGTGAAAACTGGAGGTCCTTCAGAAGAACAGAAATGAGACTTTCTTTGTTTCTCTTTTTTAAAAAATTCAAATCATTATTGGTACCTTGTATATACACATCATGATTGCATTCAACAATGAGAATTTGTACCAGTTCTCTCTTATACCATTCTGATGACAGTCTTCCTAGAGTACATCTTCCATACAAAGAACTATGCTGATCATTTTTTTTTAAATTGAGTCTTTAAATTTGGGGGGACCGATTTTAAACTTCTTTATATACTCTAGATAATAGTCCTTCATCTGAGAATAGCTGGTCGAAATTCTTTCCCATAAAGTAGGTTGACTTTTCACTCTGTTGGTGGTTTCTCTTGCTGTGCAGAAACTTTTCAGTAAGATGAAATCCCGGTTGTTAATTCTTTCTAAAGTGAAGGTGTGAATGAATGTCAAAATGTATGATGAGTAATATGAAATAGGAAAAAAAAACATGCAAAAGGGAAAGGGTAGGTAGGGAAAGGAAAGAAGGGAAATAAACAATTTTCTAGTAAAAGAAAAGGAAACAGAGTTTGTATACAGGAGATAGGGAGTTGTATGGAGGGCAGCGGAAAGAGGAAAAAATGAAAATCAAGATGTATCACTCACAGGTGGGAATTCTCAAAGTGTGATCATATTGTATGTACAAAATGTACCAATAGAGTCAATTTTTTTAAAAAAAGATGAACTATGCTGATCTAATTGATTTGAGCATTTGTTACTGAAGTTGACATAATCAGTTAACTATCACTCATATGTGTCAAACAATCTCATTTTTGGAAATAGGAGAAAAATACTGGTCTAATAACTTTGGACGTGGTAATAAAGGTAAAAAGATCTCACATAGCATTTTGCTAAGTAAGACTGTCTCCTGCAGGTGTACATGATCACAATTCCCAAAACACTATACATAGGTGCTGAAACTGAATACTTAATGATGTGGTAGGAGAAGCCACATTTCTTACTGTTGGAGCATGAAGTTGCAGATAAGCAAGGAAAGGAAGCTAAAGTGATTTAGCCATGTGGTAATAAGTTAGAGATGGTGATGTCAGGATGAATGCATGTATAACTGAATATAGATACAAATAGTTATATATAGAAATATATACAGATAAATATATCACATATGTTGCTACATCTATATTTTCTTGCTTTGTCCATTGAAAGGGCCTAGTAGCAATAACATTCCCATGGTAAGAGCTTACCTTTTTTTCTTTTTAAGGTTTCTTTTTATCCAGGTTTCTGTTTGTAATACTAGTGCCTGCAGGTAATGGCTAACCCAAGGACAAAAGAAATATAAAAATTGAGCCTGGGGCTTTTTACAATTTGAAAACTAAGCAAGTTCTAAAATTAAAAGATATAAACAAAGAAAACCTCTCTGTATTGATTGAAGTGATTCACTCTGTATCCAGTATGCATGTTTGTAATGAAGGGAATTGTTAATTTGCTTAGTAGATTACTGTTAGATTGAATTAAGAAATCAGTTGCATCTCGGAAATGTGTTTAAAAATTAACTGTTTTTAACTAATTTTGAACTAGCTTGGGCTACTAAACAGCACTGTCCACCAAACAGAGATATTTAAAATACACACACACACACACACACACACACACACACACACTTCAGCATAAATTTAAAAAAATGTTCAAATGGTCCTCTAAAATATATTTAATTAGTTCTACATTAAAAAAAACCCTCTTGTTCTCTCATGGAATTGTTTCAGTTTTTACCTTTTCTCCTTATGGAACACAGGGAGCCTGAAGCACAAAGTCTTGGTCTTCATGAAAAATCTTGGGCACCATTCTTATCTTCCATTTACTTAGATGTCACTCCATGAATGTCAATTTCTTTACTCAAAACCCTACAGAAGATCGGACTAGATGGTCTGTATCTCAAACTAATAAAAGCTATCTATGAGAAACTTTCAGCCAGTATCATACTAAATGATCAAAAATTGAAACCTTTCACACTAAGATCAGGAACAAGACAAGGGTGTCCTTTCTCACCACTTCTGTTCAATATAGTTCTGGAAATATTAGCCATAGCAATTAGGCAAGAGAAAGAAATAAAAGGAATAAAGATTGGAAAAGAAGAAGTTAAATTGTCATTATTTGCTGGTGACATGATACTCTATCTAGAGGATCCTAAAAACTCAATTAAAAAACTGCTGGACCTAATCGCCAATTTTAGCCGCATAGCTGGTTACAAGATCAATGTTCAAAAATCAGTAGCCTTCGTATACACAAACAGTAGACCCACTGAGGTAGAAATTGGAGAGTCAGTCCCTTTCACAATAGCACCCCAAAAAATAAAATATCTAGGAATCAATCTAACAAAGGAGGTGAAATACCTCTACTCTGAAAACTATAGCACTCTGAAAAAGGAGATAGAAGATGACATTAAAAAATGGAAAGACATACCTTGCTCCTGGGTTGGAAGAACCAGTATTGTCAAAATGGCTATATCCCAAAACTACTCTACACATTCAATGCAATCCCAATTGAAATCCCAACAGCATATTTCACAGATCTAGAGAAAAAAATCCAAACTTTCATCTGGAACCACGAAAGACCTAGAATAGACAAAGCAATTCTAAGCAACAGGGACATGTTGGGGGGTATTACAACTCCAAACCTGAAACTATACTACAAAGCCACCATGAAATAAACTGCATGGTACTGGCAAAGTAACAGACCCGAGGATCAATGGAATAGACTAGAAGATCCAGAAACTACTCCAGATACACTGAGCCACCTCATCTTTGACAAAGGAGCCGAAAATCCTCAATGAGGAAAGATAGCCTCTTTAACAAATGGTGCTGGAAAAACTGGGCTTTAACTTGCCAAAGGCTAAAACTGGATCTAACTCTTTCACCGTGTACCAAGCTAAAATCAAAGTGGATAAGAGACCTAAATATTAAAACAGACACTCTAAACCTGTTGAAAAACAGGTTAGGTAAAACTCTCAAAGACATTGGCTTAGGGAAAGACTTCATGAACAAAACTTCTATAGCACAGAAATTGGCTGAGGAAATCAACAAATGGGACCTCAATCTTTTAAAAAGCTTCTTCACAGCAAAGGAAACTACCAACAGTGCAAAAAGGCAACCAACAATGTGGGAAAAAATCTTTACCAGCTGTTCCTCAGACAAAGGGCTACTATCTAGAATATATAAAGAGCTCAAAAAAATCAGCCCACCCAAATTTAATGACCCAATTCAAAAATGGGCATCTGAAATGAACAGATATTTTTCAGAGGAAGAAGAAAGAGCAGCTAAGAAGCACATGAAGAAATGCTCAACATCATTAGTCATTTGAGAGATGCAGATGAAAACAACATTAAGATTTCATCTCACTCCACATAGAATGGCTGCCATTTCAGAATCAGCCAATGGCAAATGTTGGCGAGGCTGCGGAGAAGAAGGAACCCTTCTCCACTGTTGGTGGGACTGTAGACTCATACAACCCCTGTGGAGATCAGTTTGGAGATTCCTCAAGAAGCTAGGATTGGAGGTCCCATTTGTCCCGGCCATTGCCCTGCGAGCTATATACACACAAGAATTAAAAGACTCATATCACAGTGACATATGTGCACCTATGTTTATAGCAGCCCAATTTGTGATTGCTACATCTTGGAAACAACCCAACTGTCCATTAACTGGAGACTGGATAAAAAAACTGTGGTTCTTCTACAGAATGGAGTATTACTCTGCCATAAAAAATGATAAATTTGAATCATTTCTACTTAAATGGACATACCTTGAGGATATCCTCATAAGTGAAATAAATAGGGCACAGATAGGTACATATCGCATCTTTTCTCTGGTATGAGAAAATGAAGATGTAAATGAGTCCTAGCATTGTATGTTATATATTGTGAAATAGAAAATGCTCAATGTAAAAT
>PVIR01004167.1:0-81539 GCA_004026965.1 Petromus typicus | reverse complement strand
ATTAGTGTTAGTTCTTATTTAAATAAACAGACACATGCCTTATATTTGTACCTCTGGATTTCATATATCTCTTGACTCTTCAAATACTATCACTTTGAAGTAGTTCATTTTTTCCAAAGAGTTAAACCACAGATGTTTTGAGTCCTTACTGAAAAATAGTATTTATCCTAATGAAAATGGGCAGTTGCTCTAAATGATTGTCACGTGCCACTTCTAGCACTTTCTGGCCTGCACGGAAATCAGTGGCAGATTGATTTTGGTGAGGTACTCCAATGATTCCACTGCTGGAAAAGTGAGTGCATCAGACCGGAGGTATAGTAAATACAGGGCAGTTGTCACTCAGGGTGTGACTCTCCGTGAGCCTTTGTGGTTAACTCACTGGGTTGCTGAAATATTGAGGGAGTTGGCCAAAGCTGTCTTTTGAAGAAACTAAAATTGTAAAGGTAGTGCCTTAGGTGGACAGCTTTATTTTGGTTCATGCTGGGTTACATGGGGAGAATTTCGTAGGTTGAAAGTCATGAAACTAAGTGATATTTAACCTTACTACTTTAGAGCAGTTGCTAGTGAACCTTACTCTACAACAAATAAAAAGTGATGGGTCCTGTTCATGACTTCATGAATTAGCATCACTTGGGGATAGGTCCAAGAACTCTGTATTATTTAAAGTTTCTTTAAATATTTTGAGGCCCGGTAGGTAGCTGTCTGGAGGGCACTGCCTTAGCTATCCAAGTAGTTGTGATCAAAGACTTAAAAAAATACCAGAAAGGAAAGTACAACCTAAATTTTAGAAGAGAAGGTACTGATTACTTGGCCAACTGTGTGTCACTTGGCTAGTGGTGTCTCCCCAGGAGAGATTTTAGTCCTACTGTTTAGAGTTTGGTACTGGAGCATTACTGTCCCTTTTAACTTTGCTTTTGAACCCAGAATAGCTTTTCTCATTGCATATTTTTAGGGGGAAGGTGGGGCACTTGGGTGGCTGGGTAGACTCAACATGCCTTTCGTCTGAACAGCTTTCAAGACTTTCACATTTTCCTGTCTTTCTGATTTCTGTCCTGGCTTCTTAGGAATCTCTCCAGCTGGACAAGAAACAGTAGATGCAAATCTACAGAAACTCACACAACTTGTAAATAAGGAATCCAACTTGATTGAAAAGGTCAAGTTTATTTCAGTCATTCTTTTACAGTCATCTAGTAGTTTCCTTTCTGCAGCCAGTGTTGGGTAATGCATTAACTTTACCCTCCCCATTTTCTAAAGAGTTTACGTTTCAGAAAGTTGTTTAAATATGCTTTTGCAAAAGTTGGAAAGAGTACAATGTTTTGAAACCAGTGGTGGCCTGATTGCCATGGGGAAAATTCAGATAATGTTATTGTGTTTATTTTTGCCACATAGTTTGTACTTACCCAGTTAAGAAACCTAAAAGATTGACTTCTTAAAAAAAAACAAGCCTGGCACAGTGGCCCAGGCCTCTAATCTCAGCCATGTAGGAGGCTGAGGCAGGAGAATTACAAGTTCAAATCCTGTCTGGTTGACTTAGTAAGACTCTTGTCTCAAAACATAGAAAGGGGTGGGGATGTAGCTCAGTGATAGAGCATTTGTCTGACTTTTAAAAGGCTGTGAATTTGACACCCAGCGCTGCAAAACAAACAACAGAAGAGTTCTGGTTTTTCTCTTTTTCTCTGTGCTTCTCCTTTCCTCTTAGTAGCCCATGGGGTCTCTGTTTTGGTTTTTCTCCGTCCTGTTTTAAATGTAGTCGAGGTTTTTCCACCAGGGTATGTATTTTGCCGCCATGGGATGTTCATTTTATAAGAACTATATTGAGGAACAGCTAGGAAAGAGTCAACAGTGGAAATTTCATCAGTGATTCTAACTGGAAAATACAAGAGATTTGTACATTTTTTTCCAATTGTTTGATAGACCTGCTTTTACAAAAATGAAAATGCTTCATTCCTTCACTGACATTGGCCAGTTTTTTGAGGTCTAATGAGCATTGTAGTGTATGTGTTTCGTATGAGTTACCTCATTTAAACCTGACAGCAGCTCTGCACAGAGTCTTGTTTTTGTCCCTGTTTTACAGATGTGTATCCTAACGCTATTAGGCTAAGTTAAATCCCCTCTCCAAAGTTGTTCACCTGGCAAAAAGTAGAGTGTGAACTTGAACCATAGAAGTGGAACTCTAGCGTGAGCTTTGCAATTAGCTCTTCCCCCAGTGGTCGGCTGGCTTAGCTCGTGAATGAGATTATGTGTCCATTGCTAATGGCACTAGTGGTCAGATTTATCACTGCTCTTCTCTGGATAACCACCTTTGCTTTCTGTTGTTTTTTATATGCTGCTATGATTTGAGAGGTGAGTAAAGCTGGGTAGTGAAGCTGTAAGCATTCATAATTGAAGTTTTGGTAATTTGGAATAATTTAGTTAAGAATTGAGTTGGTCTATCAATTCTTTGCTCAGTTCAGTAAGTCTCATGGTGGGCGTATATGAAGTGTAACGTGCACGTAAAACAAAGAGCACTCATCTGCTCGATGAAGGCTCCAGTGTGGCTTTCCAGTGTGACACATTCCTGCTGAATATGGAGGGGCTGCTGCGCGACAAGTGGGACCAGAGGGCCCATCACCACTTCATACACATCACTGAGCTCCTCTACTTATGGAGGGGTGTTTGACCTGTTTCAGCCGGGCTCTCCCTTCCCTCTACTCTCCACTCAGCCGTCACACTTATCCATGGGAAATGTTGGGTTTACTGGGTGCAGCAGGATAATGGCAGCGGGTCCTGTTGGTCATCACCATTCACAATTTGAACAGAAAGTCTAGAGCTTAACAGCTAGTTCTGTTTGAGGAACTCAACTTTGAAAAAAACAAAGAAAAAGAAAAGACATCTTAACACAGCCTAAATTGTTCACTGTTAATTTTTTGGTGGAAAATTAAAAATTAGTCATTTTTAATTTTTATTTTTCTGTAAGTCCATATATTTCTGCTGAAATTTATTTTAATAATAATATACTGGGAAGATAAGGAAGAATTTCAAATATTCTGCACATATGAAAAACTAAACAAAGCCCACTTATTGAGTAGGTGATAAGACCCTGTTTTCTCTTTTTTTTCTGGGTTTGGACAGTGGCAGTTACTTTCTTTTTTTTTTTGTTTTTTGTTTTTTGTTTTGAGACAGGGTCTAGCTTTATAGTTCAGGCTGACCCCTGAGCTCCTTGAACTCACAGCTATCCTCCTGCCTCTGCCTCCCAAATGCTGGTATTACGGGCATAAGCCACCATTGTCACTATGGTATATGGTACTGATTGCTGGTGGGCATGAGTTACCATGCCTGGCTTTGTTGTATGTGGTTACCAGGAATCGAACCTAAGCCATTGTGCTTGCAAGGCAGGTACCTGAACCACTGGGCTAAATCCCTGGCCCCCACGCAGTTACTTTCAAGCTTTGAAGGTTGAGGTGAAAGTTAAGTCACGTTCAGGATTTGAGTCTTGCACTTGTTGATGGAGTATTCTGATCCAGGCAGATTTCAAGGGTCTGAGTTCTAAGTAATCCCCATCCTATTTCTAGAGATGTTAATATCCCTTTCTTTAGATAAATCTGAAGCACTTGGGCATTTTCTTAATATGTTTATATTAATTTGTTTCCTTAAGGTAGGCTTGAGCTGATTGAATGCTGGAAGATACGTGGACTAAGTATAAACAGTTTATCCTTCTTTCTGCCTCTTTTTTGATTTTTTTTTGGTCTCCATACGCTAGCTTGAAAGAGCTGGTCTTTTTGAGTTGAGTACAGGTCATTTTCATTGAGACAAAAAGTTGAAAGAATAGTTGAGCTACACTAAGAAGACCTGGGTTCAAGTTTGATCTCTCATGCTAGCTTTTGGACCTGACACTAATCCCTTAACCTTTATGAGCCTCAATTTGGTAATCTGCACATCAGGGAAGGACTGTCAGCCCTGTCCTCATCAGGGTGTTGAGAAGATAAAGTACAGCGTCGGGCCTGTGAGGGTTTGTACACTGTGGGGATCAGAGTGACGGAATCAGTGCTGTTACCCTCTCCATTAGAAGACTTCTTGAACTAAGTGATGCTGTGGTTGGGTTCATTTTCATTTGTGGAATGGTTATAAATCGTGAAGGGTTCCAAATGAGCCACACTGCTTTCTGTAGCTAGTCCACTAGTATTAGCATTACAGTACTAAAACTCTTGAGAGCTTATTTGTAGAAAGAGGTTCCTGTGACAATCCTGGTAACATACAGTTCTGTACTATTCTCTGCTGCCGTCAGGAAGGGGAGGCTGCATTCCATAGACACGGTGCCACAGCCTGAGTTAGATGTGTCTTTTCTACCTCCTGCAGATGGATGACAAGCTTCGCCAAAGCCCTCAGCTTCCTCCTCGGAAACTGCCTACACTCAAATTGACTCCAGCAGAAGAAGAAAGTAATTCCTTACAACGGCTGTCACCTTAATAGCCATCACGCTTTGTGGTCCTAGTTGTATGAGTTGTTATCATCTCTTACACCGAGCGTATAAAGGCAAAAAGAAAATACTATTAATCTATACAAGGAAGAGTCGAAAACAAAAGCTTTCTGTGGCTCCTTTTATTCTAATTTAGAAGCTTGTATTTTAGCTTGGCAGTGCATTTTAAATAAAGGTGCATGCGAAAATGAGTACGGTGGGTGGGAGGGAAAGCACATCGTACTGTATGTTTAAAAACAACAACTTGTTTTAATCTTGGCAGAGTTTTGCCTTTGGGCCATGTGTTGCTGACCAAAAGCTGCAATTCTGTTCTGAATGTGCACTCTTAATTTATTCATTAATTTATTCGATTTATTAACTTAGGTATGTGGCTCTATACCTGAGTCTTTTTTTCTTCTGTTTAGAAAATATGATGCCTATTTTAGGAACTAAGAAAAATATAAATTACTTTAATAGAAAAGTCTGTATTTAACTTTAGAAAGAATGAGGACTATGTTTTCTAATTACATTCTCTTAAGTCTAATCTTTTAGGAGTTCGATACGCCATATAAATATTGAAAGTGATTATACTTAACCTTTACCCAGTGGCGACATTAGTATGGCTGATGGTTGAGTCAGCCGGTCAGCAGGGCCAGCTGGGCGGATGCGGCGGCTGTGGACCTGGGGTCCTACGTGCACCTGGAATCATCTCCTTGTCTCGATTCCAAAAGAACTGAATGTGTCGGTCCTCTTCACTGTGTGAGGCCATTAAACCTTAATGAAACTGTCCCAGTATTAGACACTACTCAGGAGGAGCCTGCAGCCAGGGTAATAGAAATACCCACTGTGCGACTGGTCTGAGTTGTCCATGCTTGACTCAAGCCAGTATTTTTTTATATGAAACATATTATATAAAATCACAAGCTTTCTGACAACCAGTTGTTTTCCATAAATTTTAATGCAGATGAAGGATCCAAAGGACTAATCAGAGAGATTTCAGACTATTTTCTGTTCATTGGTTGCTGAACTGTTTGAGGATTTGCTGTGTGGGAATTGTACTTATGCTGTAATAGAAACTTGCCCATTTTAGTGGTTGAGGTGCTTTTGTTGTCCTATGACCACTTGGGGGGTTTTTTTAAATGTAGGACCACGTTTTTGATTAGTGTCTTAAAAGATTACCATGGTGCTCAGCAGATCTTAACCAAGTTCTGTAGAAACCAGTGTGTTAAGAGAACAAGCTTTATTGTCGAGAGACATACTTGATTATAGCTGAGTGAAATTCAGCTGCGTTTGACCCACATCTTCCTAACTTGTTCTGTGTTCAGGTAGCTGTTTATACAAGTGTCTTGAAATCATTCTAAATATTTTTTCTAGAAAGTTTTAACTACGTGGGAAACAAGAAACAGTGGCAAACAGTCTTATTCACCATTTTGGATGCCTTTAGGAAAAGTAGCTAGAGAGTTCACAGTATTTCTACAACATGGTATGTGATACTGTGTGTGTGTGTGTGTGTGTGTATGTGATCTTCAGAGGCAGGTTTTCAGATTCCAGCAATCCGAAATAAGTATGAAGACTTTATATTGAAAGCCATGACCATGAGATTTTATTGTCCCCAGGATTGATGCATATTGCAGAAGAGCAATTAGCATATCACCAACATACCTGTTTGTGATTTAGTCAAGGTTAGTCATTTTCAATCATGATTTATATTAAACCTTCCAAAAAGCCTTTGAAGTGGCTCACATGTAAAACAAAACAATGGGGATTAGTCTGTGAAAAAAATAAATTTATAAGAGTAAAAACTGTATCAACTGTATCAACACATTATAAAATGCAGTAGTAAGTTTAACTTCAAGTTTTTCC
Source organism: Petromus typicus (assembly GCA_004026965.1). Classification (NCBI taxonomy): domain Eukaryota; kingdom Metazoa; phylum Chordata; class Mammalia; order Rodentia; family Petromuridae; genus Petromus; species Petromus typicus. Next base: position 75,241 of record PVIR01004167.1, on the reverse strand, counting down.
ATAAGTGAAATCAAAAAATAATTGTGAGTTAAGATAAGAAGCTACGCATTATGACACAAGATGTTTCTATTCTGGGTTTTTGAGCTTTGTGAGACTATCATTATTACAAAATAAGAGGTTTTTAAAAGTAAATTCAGGAGAATAAATTTGTCATTAGGTGGGTAAACTACAATTTGAAAGTTAATACCCCAAACAGTAGTATTTTGTTGCAGATGAATAAATATACATTACATATGATTTTTATTTCATTCTCAACTTAAAAAACCCACTTCTCTGTAAATACTTCTCTAAAGATTTATTTACTATACTACAAAAGAAAAAATAACAACCTGAATTCCAGAACTCCTCCTCCTTGAGATATCAAAGTCTCTGATTTTGTGTTTCTAATTATAATTTTCCTTATGGTATCTAGGTTCACATTTGAAAGAAATGCCTCAGTCTCTTCATAGGGATTACTTCTTTGCTTTGTATTTGTAATCTAGATGCACAGCGGGACAAGATGTTCACTAAGAGCACTTTCTAAAGAAGGTATGACATGTCTTGATTTTGTTTTAAGCTCAGAGGGAGTTAGTAATTGACTTTGTCTTGGTTTGGTTATTTTTGTAATTGAAATCCCAAGCAGAGCAAAAGAGATAATTTCGGTTGTAATAATGGTCTTTGTTATCTGTTCTTGATGGTAAGAATTATTTTTGCCTTTATGTTTTCATATTTATTTCTTTATTATTAAAATTATGTTGTTACATGAAATAAAATGTCAGCAATCCTTTTAAAGCTTTATTCAAAGCTCCATTAAATATTCAAATTGCTGTTTTTTGGAGAGATGAAAGATGAAAGGTTTTTGTTTTGTGTAGTATTGTTTTTGTTTTTAAGGGATTGCAAAGTAATGTCACCTAGAAACTGTTGTTGGGAGGTAGTGATGGCTAGGAACCAAGGTGCCTTGCTCTGGATTCAAGATCATTATGATTGAGCTAGAGAAGTCCTCTAGGACTTAAAAGGGATATAAAAAAATTGTTTTTTACATAAAATGTGCCGTGGATTACTGATAGGAGTCAGCATTCTTGAACGGTGTGTAAAAGCATAATTTCAAGTCAAATCTTTCTAAAAGGAGACTGCTATAATAGAAAATTTTTTAAAAAGAAAAGTCTTTTAAAAAGTCTTTGTGTTCCCATTATTAAATTGAAATTATAAGATCTTTGCTGAAACCATTATTTTAGTTTACCAGCAAAGTAGTTCCCAAAGGGATGTTTTGGCAGAACATACTGTTATGTGAATTGAGGGGTCTGGAACCCAATAAGTTTGAAAAGTGCTGGGTTAGGCACAGTTGAAATTGTAGGATGTTCAGAACCTTTGATACACAAATCTCCAAGCTTTGGAGATTTTCAAGTTTTATTTGATTACATATTAAAGATAAGTGTAAACAAGGAAGAGAGAGGGAAAGAGAGTTTTGTGTGTGTGTGTGTGTGTACAAATTGAATAATGTATTTCCCAGAGATTTAGTTTCCATTCAGAACCTCTATGTTATACATCATCTTCCTAATTTATTTTAATGTATTTTTTTAAGTACAGTATTTTGTGTTCTGCATAATGCACTTAGGAAAATGTTCCTGTGTACTGTTTTTGCTTGTATGTATTCATTGCAAAGATTTCATATTCTAACGTCCCTCTTGTGATGGAGAGTAAAGAGGAAGGGGTAGGTCAGGTGTGCCTTGGACCCGAGTTGAGTGAGAGATGGTTGTGGCCATGGAGAAGTTGTCACTGAGGTGTGTGTGAATCCCCTGGTCAGCTCATCTACTTCCCTAGAACCTCGTCAGTCTAGAACAGCTGTACAGGTTCTGAACTGGCAGCTTCAGAGTACAGAACTTTTCTGGGGTGTCCTTGAGACACACTATTTTCCCAAAGCTTTTCTGTGCTTTCTAGGTCCCTAGAAAGACAATGGAGTTTCTCATATATAGAAAAGTTTGCAGTTGCTTTAGTGACACAGCAAAGGGAAGTCTGCTATTTTAAGGTTTTATTCTGTTACTGAAGACAGTTTAAGGAATGATTTAGGGAAGTGGGATGATGGTTTTCATTAGATTTTCAGCAGATTCTGAGTCTTATAAATGTAAATTTCACTAAGCCTCCAAATTTGAGAGAGTCAACAAAATACATTCTCTTTTTTTTCCACTTCAAAATGTAAAACTAGATCACTAACAGAGCCAAAGGAGGTTTTTCATTCGTTTCTTGTTGCCTGTTTGGAGTTCCATGCTTTGGATGTATATTTGAAAGAAAGGTTGCTTTTGGGCCTTGCGCTGTGTTGAGATGGTGAACATCCAGCACATAAAAAGCAGTTAGACCTCTGTTCTGATTCCTTGGATTTCCTTTTGTAAGTATGAGAAACGCCTTTTAAGGATTCAGGTTACATAGCCCAGATGCTTGGAAATCATAGAAGTTCCCCTGCCAGAGCTCACTTCAGTCCTCAGTAGTCACGCACCGTGGAGACCAGAGGTTCATTACTGGCATCTCTGTTTTGGGGAAGAGGAGGACACTCCAGCTTTTAGGTTAAGTGTATAAGGATGAGCTTTTTTCCTTTAGCAGCTCATTTTTTAAAAATCTTTTAAAATAGAAAATAATGTCTCTATTTTTCTGTCCATCTTGCAGTGGGAATTTGAGGTGTTTGTAACTTTAGCTTTTTGGAAAATTGATAATAATGAGGACAAAAGATACATGTTTGTGCATATTTGTTTGGTTGCACCAAGCCTATTAACAGTAAACATTTTAAACATTCTAGTGTGAAAGTACTGTACTTTCATTATAAAGTAAACAGTCTTGCTGTCACCAGTATTGCAGGTCATCACTCCAATATTCTAGCCTTGCCTGGTATGAATACATTTTACTCAGAGATTATGTATAAATACCCAGAAGTGATCAATGTTGAAAGAGTTTATTGTAATAAATGACAACTGGATATAATGTCAAAATAGCTATTTTCTCAATAAAATCTAAAATTACTCAAATGTTTAGTAATTTTTGAGTGACGTCATTTGTCCCTTGAGTATCTTCACTGGCAAGAATTTTTTACTGGTGTAATATAGTTTCTAAGTGTTGGAACTAAGCTAGATAGAGGGCTGTTCCTTTCATGTCCACCCAGCTGAGTTACATGGAGACCACTTGTGCCGTTGGCACTCCATTGCTAAGGGAGGGTAGAGGCCTATAGTCAAGCCTGCCAAGGAGCGGTGACCCCTGACACTTATGCAGCTTTCAGAATGATACCCGCTCATGTCTTCTGCCTTACCAGTTCCTTTTAAATTTTTCATTTTGCACACCCAGACAGTCTTGTATTGTATTGACTAGAGATACCGTAGGAAAAATAATGCCGTGGTTATGCAAGGAAGGTATTTGTGTCTTTGCTGCTTTGTGTATGGAATAGGCCATATTGGCATGTAGAACCTTGTTATTTATAGTTACTTAAGTAAGGGCAGATGTCTCAGCCCCTAGAATTTGTTTTGAATTAAGATAATTTACATATAGTAAAATACATGGATTTTCCAAATAGAACTATTCAGGATATGAAAGTTTTTCTCTCACACAAAATGCTGGCTGTATCATTGTTGATACTTATACCACTAAAGAACATAAATCTTAATTACAGATGTGCTCGGGTTTCAGATGAAAGGACCTTGGGTGGGTGGAGGTGGTTAGAAATGATCACCTACTTTCTACAAATAATGCAGAAAGAAAAGTTGCTATTGTGGAATTACGAGATTCTTTTCAGGAGAAGCAACTATTAACTATTTGGGATCCACAAAGCTGAAAACTTAAGAAATTTTGGTTCTTAATATCTCATCTCAGAAGCTTGACCTTGTCTGGGCCTACTTCATGGACTCAGTAACTCCCAGGCATCTATGTGGTATGATGCTTTGCGGTCGGGGGTCGGCTGCAGCACACACACATCTCTGTTTTTCTTTTACCACAAAGCAGCTATGAGTAGGAAATAGAAGTTCTGCATTGGTGTCTTACGAGACTCGCCTTAGGAGAAAGAGATAAAGGAGAGCCTGTCAGGTCACCCTGGGCTGCACCTTCATGGGAGACAGAGGTGTAAGAGGACAAGAAAGAAATTAGAGTGAAGAAATGTTGGGATTTGTATTCTTGGAAGTCATCTCAGTCAGGTTTCTAGTTGTAGAAAAGAGAAACCAGTCTCTGACATGACATGAGCTTCAAGAGGAAGTGTGAGAAACCTAGTTCTGTTTCTTTAGGTACATGGATCAGCCTCCTGCAGTGCTTTAGACATCTGTCATCAAGAAATGAAGACAACGGCATATCGTCAAAGACATTTCTCATTCCTAGTGCAGTCAATTCGAAGCTGCAAAAATTCCAAGTGGGGGAGAAGCTATTCTGTGTTGTGTTTTCTGAGTTCTAGAGCAGAACAGAGAAACTAACAAGTATAAATACAAGTGAGGGTCAGTTCCTTGGACCCCATTGTGGGGAAGGTGATCCTGTTGGGTTCACATTTTGAAAAGAGAAATCATTTGGTATAGAAGAAAGCATGATACTTAAGGGCAAAAGACAAACTGAATTATTTGAAGATTGTTAGATTTTGCCTATTCTGTTGTGCTGTCATGCTTCTCTCCATGAAATGAGTAATTGCCATTTCAGTCTAATGGATCCGATTTACATTTTATATAGTATAGAACATCCAGTTCTCAGGGTAAATATTGCAAAGGTGGATCACAAAAGTTAGAGGGTAGGGTGAATAGATGTAGAAATTAGGAGGAAATGAACCAAAAAATTAACAATTGTGCACACACACATACCACACTAAGGAAATGTGCAGAAAATTTAGTCACACAAAATTCAGTGTGACCTAGGAGAATTCCAGCAAACTTAACACCTACCTTTTGAGTGTCTAAATCAGATTCGTGCCAAGCCCAGCACTCATCCCTGTCATTGGTACCATGTGGAAGCCTTAAATATACCATTAAGCCACCATGTTCCTTCTCTGCTCTCACGGAGGAGGCTGCTGTGGGGTAACGATGGGCACTTGCAGTATCCAGTACCAGTTCATCCGGGGAATATAAGGAGAAGGTTACAGGGACTGCTCTTTAATAGCTCAAGATATGACAGCTATGTATGTGATTCAGGAAGTACTGCCTCACTCAGTTTTGTACTGTCCTACACTCTGTACTGATACATGTCTTCCTTGTGTTCATACCAAATCATTAGGAAAAGAAATTTAGTTATTATAGATGTGAAGGCTGGGGTGTCCGGAGACAGCCTACCTGCTTCTTCATGATAGAAGTCAGAAGGACATGGGAATGAGAGAGAAGGTGGACTGGATAATCCTTTTAATAGAAAAGTCGTTCCCCCCAAAAACTAGCTCATTCCTGTAGTGATAGCATGTAATGTCTACATGCGAGCAGAGCTCTCATTTCCTAACACCTTTTTAAAGCCCCAGCTCTCATCTCGGTTAAACTAGGGGCTCTAACCATGACCTTTCCAAATCATGAACTTTAGAGAACTCATTAAAACTATGGCAAGTTCCAGTGACTTTGCACCCACATGGCTTTCCTTTTCCTCACAGAGAAGATAGTGTAGATGCTGTTTCAAAACAGAAGGCAAAGTGCAGGTGTACTGTTTGGATTGGATCATTCAGAGAAGGACCCTCCCTGTGCGAACAGGGGAGATCCGTGATTAGTTTCATTGGTCACTTCATTCACTGTTGAAAACTTAATTAAAAGGAATCAGCCAATCAAATACCTGAAGGAAAAGATATTTAATACAAGGACTGGTTGTAAAGATAGTAAGACTCCCTCCCATCTCTCCCTTCATGGCCTTATCAGAGCAGCAAGGAGACCAGCTTGTGTGGGGTGGAGGCACGGGCTGGAGGAGTAGAGATGAGTTTCGAAGTTTAGCAGGGGCCCCTCGGGCTGGTTCTCATTACCCATCCTTGGGGCATGTTTGGGAATGTGGCGAATTTGTTGTCATGGTGAAGCCCTGAAGTCACTTAGCAGACCAGGGTGGAGGATGCCCCTGCTCAACAAAGAATTGTCCATACCCAAATACCCATAGCCCACTGCTGAGAAATGCTGAAGACTGTAAACCTTGATTGTATTTTACAGTAGAGAAGCACATGCTAAAACTTGAGATGATGTGCCCTCAGGCTTTGAAAAAATGAAAGAAGTCAGAGAGTTTAGAAGAGCATCTCAGTGGAAGAAACTAATCTCATGAGCACAAAACAGAGATTGAAACTAGACAGGTCATTAAGGAATTACCAAGATATGCTATAGTCAGGGTTGGAGACTGAAGATGAATGGAGCACAGGAAGAAAATGGATTTTGGAGTTAAAAACATCAGCTTAATATATCAGGTTGATAGCAGTGCACTTGACTGTATTGCTGTTTAATATCAGGTCTAAATGTAGGAATATTTTTATGTGTTTAGGTTTCCTTAATTATCAGAAATTAGAAGATACCATTAGAGTCCCATCCCACTTCTTATGAATGACTTCTGTTAAATTGTCACTTTTCCATTCTTGTTTTCTACATGTGCACATACACATTCTTGCATGTATTCTAATCTCATAGTATTTATTTCTCTGCAATATGCTTTTATACTTAATATTAGAAGATACTTACATATCATCGCATATTTTACCTGATTTTCAAGGATCGTATAGTTTCATTGTATAACATCATCTTATTTCACCCTCTTGTGATGAATGTCAAAGTTAGTTCCCCTTGAAATGACCACACAGGAAGATCACCCCCACACTGTTTTCCCTGCAGCCCTGGTATGCAGGAGAGCCTGCTCTGCTGGGACCACACCAGCTTCAAGTATTATTTTTCTCTTTACTAACTTAATAAGTAAAAAGGAGTATTTTATTGAATATGCTCATGTTTCCTTAGTAACTAGAAACATTAGATTTTTCTTCCCAATATGTTTATTGCCCATTAGCATTTCTTGTGGAAGTGTTTGCTATAGTGTGAATGTTAAGTGTCCACCAAAGGCCCATATATTAAAAGCTTGGTTCCAGGTGGGGCCTAGGTCATGTGCCCTTGAAGGATATAGTGGAATTCCAACCCTTTCCTCGCTCTTGCTTCCTGCTATGCACTAGCTCACTATGATGAGCCACCTCACCACAGGCCCAAAGCAATGGGCCCAAACCTCTGAAACTATCAGGTGTTTTGTTAACAGTGACAGAAAGCTGGCCAATGCAGGTTTCTATTCACATTTGCTTCAAAGGTGAGCTGTTTCTCTGAACAGCTGCCTCTGGGCTGTGCAATCAAGTTTCAGTGGAATCTAAGTGGGATGACACATGTGGCAGGACCACAATGTGGCTGGTTCTCAGTGTTATCTTCCCTTCATGCCCTTTCCTGGACTGAAAGCTTCTAGAAGATGGGACCTCGTCTTTATTGCATCCTCAAACTGACACAGTGGTTGGAGCATAGAGGGGACTCAGACAGTTTTTAATAACGGACAATGAGTACAAGTTGGAAATATTCTGAGTATGTCAAGAAAAAGAGTAGGAAAATTTGAAGCCAAGAGCCAGTGACTCAGCTGTGAGGAAACTGCTAGCTCCTTCCAATGCTCACAACTCCTTTCAAAGATCTACTAAGAAGCAATTTCTTATAGACTAAAGTAGATAAAAGATGTGAAACAGCAACATTCAAGACTGAAATTAGCCTTTATAAGAAGGTTTTTTTTTTTGTAAGCTAAGTATTTTAAGGATCCTAGGAAAGATGACTAAAGGGATTATCAATCGATTTTCCTGTAAAGTGAATAATTTTTTTTAAAAGGCTAATCCTAATTTTTACATGTATAGATTTGCCTAGACTGGAAATCTACTAATATAATTGTATAAAATGATAATAAGTTCATGTAATTCAAAGAGGTAGTACCTGAGATGCAGAAGAGAGAATTGGTGTTCATTCTTGTTTTATTCAAAATACCCTGTGATCTCTGGGAAGTAGGAGTGGGTCAGTGGTGTGTTAATGAGATCTGCAGATGGCTTTAAGTTGAGAGGTATTGTAAACAGCAGGAATAACTGAGAAATGATACAGAGGATCTGGAAAGGTTGGGAACATGGACAAGAAATCCAGTGATTCAGCTTGGACTAATGCAAGCCAACCTGACATCTGGGCCAAATAAGAAACACAGATCCACTGTGAAAGAGACCAATACAGCAAACAGTCATCTCAGAGGAGATTGGAGGGACATTACAGGAAAGTAAAAGGAAGAAATAGGACAAATGGTTATTGAATACCTGCTGTGACCACCCCCCTGGCCTTCCCATATTGATTTCTTTTTGACCAAGTTTAAGAAATTCAGTACTGTTCAAACAATGGAGCTTTTTAGGACTGGTTACACAGAAGAGCTCAGCACTTAAGGAAATATTTGTTGTTTTTCTTTAGTTGGTCTCAGTGTTTTCCTGTGTTGTTATAGACAACACTGTGAAGGAGACCTGAAATGCTATGGTAGGACAGATCTTTCAGCTTATTCAGTGGGTGCTTCCAAGACCCTTGGAGCTGCTTCCATTAGACTCTCACAGACACCAGCAGAAGCGTGATGGGGTCTCAGGAGTCCAGCAGAAGCAAGAATAAGACAAATGCCTTATGATGTCTACCCCACAAAGTGTTCATCTTCCTCTCTCTCTTGCAGTGTTAACCTCTACCAACAGATCCCAGCCCAGCCCCTCTCTTGAATTTCTACTGTTTCTTATCCTCTCTTGTGACACAAGTCTAGTGATCATCTGTGTTTCTTCTAGATGTCAGTGAACTAAGATTTATCAGAGGTACTGGCTTAATTTATGAATTTCCAGTATTTTTACATGGAACCATGACTTATTTTTTTGTTACAAGATCTTAAACAATTGGGTTACAGTGGGGACCCTATGTAGATGCAAAGAACCAATTCTAATTCTAGAGAGGAAAAGCCCTGATCAGACACTACTGACTGCATCTGTTCCTCATCTTGAGAAGAACAGAATGGATAACACTGTGTAAGAAGTGAGCTGGAAAGACCATCCCACTTGTAATTCTTACTCATCCTGTGAGATATGACTGGAATCAGAAACCGGAAGTTGAATGTGTCACTTGCCTCTGATAATATTTGCCTCAAGGTACCTCTCCCCAGTTATATTTGCCTTGTTGAATATTTGTCAATTCACCATCCAAATGGAGACAAACTACTACTAGAGTTGGACACGAAAAACATTATTCATTTAATACGTACCATATTTGTTGAGTACCTCCTGTATTCCAGGCACTGTTCTTGGTGCACAGGATACAAACATAAACATAAGAAAGATTTCTGCCCTTGTGGTACTTGCATTCCAGCAGGGGGAGACAATCAATAATAAATCTAATAAATAAACAGGTTGCATAATACAGTAGTAAGTGACTGTGCTATGGGAAAAGTGAAAAGCAAAGTGAGATGAGGGGGCTAGGAGTGCTATGTTCGGAGCAAGTTATAGTATTAAAGATGACGGGGTACTGTAGGTGTCACTGTGAAGATGGTATTTGAACAGACGAGAGGAGTGCCAGATTAGTCTTCCAGCCCAAAAGAGCATTTGGGGCAAGGGATTCAAGTAGAAATTGTGTAGTAGATCTGAGAAACAGCAAAAAGTCCTGAGCTTCTGGAGCAGTGATCAAAGAGAGGAGTAAAAGAGTGAAGAGCTGAAACTAGAGGATGAGAGCGGACTGGGAAGAAGGCATTTGCAAGGCCTTAGTTTTAACTCTGATCTGCTATAATTTTTTTAATAAAGAATTGACACAGGTCTTTATAAAAGGATTACAAACATATTACATGAGTTGTGGTATTGAGGACAGGCAAGGGGTAAGCACGAAGACAAATTGGGAGTATATTACAGTAACTTAAGGCCAAGAGATGGTAGTTGCTTAGATGGACCAGGATGGTAGCAGTGGAAGTGGTAGGAAAAGTTTATATTGGTAGGTGTATTTTACCAGTACTTCAAGATTTCTTGGCTGATTGGATATGAGTTGTCAAAGAAGGAAATATGATCTCAGGATTTTTGGCATGGGCACTGGCTTGATCAAGTTGCTGTCAGCTGAAATTTGAGTTTGAGACATCTGCTCCACACTCAAGGACAGATGCTGAGTCACTACAGAGTATGTAAGCCTGGAGTTCAGGCAGAGCACACGGAAGAATCATCAGGTTAAAAGTGTTAATGCCATGAGCCAGATGAAACAATCACATGTTTATATTATTGAGAAAAGAAGTCCAAGAAGTGAGCTCTGGGCTTTCGGAGCACTTAGAAATCAAAGAGAACACTAAGGGAAGGTGAGGTCTACAGGAAGGACAAAAATCAATGTATCGTTCTTGATGCCAGATGGAGAACGAGTGCTATCCAAGAGGGAATGACCAGCTGCATTAAATGTAATCAAAGACTCCCACAAGATGAAGGCTGAAACTTGGCCCAGAGGAGGGCTGCAGCCTGTGCTTGGGAGACTGAGGTGGACTATCACTTGAGCCTAGAAGTTTGACGTCAGCCTGAGCAACATAGTAAGACTCCATCTCAACCAAAAAGATAAAGATGAGGTTCCACCATTTATGAAAATAAAAGTCTCTATTGACCTTGATAAGCAGTTTTGATGGCATAATCAGGTTTGAAACCTTACATGAATAGGTTGGAGAGAGACTACGAAGAAAGGAATTCAGATGAGTGGAGAAAAACCAATGTGATCATCATTAACCACAGGACCAGGAAGAGTCTCTAATAACAAGGCTACCTTCTCCTTGGTCCTCGAACTCCTGTCAAGGAAGCAGCCACTTCTTTATTTATGTGTATTGATGTATAGTTGGAAAGCAAGTGAATATGTAATGCAGCATTGAAGTAGATCATTAGGAAATCGCCATTAACCAAGATCCAAGTGGAATTTAGGAGTTGGTGAGGAAATTTCTTATTACTTATTGGTATTTGAATTACGGGCTTTCTCTCATAAGTGGCATTATTTAATTTTATTTAATTTTATAAACAAATCATAGCCTGTTAGTACTTTTCTACCTAGTTAAGCTAGATCAGGCCAAGACCAAGTCAGTCACTTGCATATTCTCTTTGTGGAGGATTTTGGCTCCTGTAATTTAGGTAATAAAATGTCCTTCCTCTACCCTAGCCTGGAGCTCAGAGAACTGAGCCCACAAAAAGTAAAAATGAATCTTTCTTCCCCTTTTGAGCTACTTAACCAGTGTGTGTGTTCGTCAGAAAACAAGATGAGAACCCATACTTGAAAACTAAGGGCTTATCTCTATAGAGAGCATTGAGACTGCTGTGTGAAACAAGGGCATGTTAAGGAAAATATTATGCTTCAAAGGCAAAGAATCATCAGAAAATAAACAAGAAGCCTTGATTTCCTCTTCTCTTACCCTGTCTATTCAATCAGCTGGTCCATCCACTCCTCACTATGGTCCTTTCTTGAGAGGTCCAAGTACCTCTCCATGGCCTTGGCTCACCCTTTCTATCCTGGATCCCTGCAACAAATGTGCTGTTGTTCTCCCAGCTTCCTTCTTTCCTCCTTTCCAATCCATTCTCCACATGGTTCAATAGTGATGTTTCCAAAATGATCGTTTTTCACCCTTGCTCAGTACCCTTGAAAGCCTTCATTGTAATCCTGTCCAAGCCCCTTATTGCAGCTTATAGGACATTTCATTCTTTTTCAAATGTAACTGCACCTGTTTTCTGTCCTTGCCATCACAGATGCAGCCATGATACCACCTTGCGCTGCAACTACTCTGGACTTTCTTTTAGATCTTTGGATGAAGAGGCTCAACGAGTAATAAGAGAAGCCACAAAATCAAGTTAACAAGACTAAATAGGAATTTGAATTTTTAAGTACCTTTATAACAAAAATAGAAGAAGCATTCTTTGTGTCAATATCTCTTACATTCCCATCATGCCAGATGTTTCTGCTTCCCTGTGCATATGTAACAGCTTTGCACATAATCCACTTACTGGCTTCTCCTCTTGTTGGCTTTGAAAACCCTCATGGCCAATCTTAGGCTCTCAGTTTACACCTTACTCACTTGACAAACTTTCACTTGTTTGTGTTTTCCATGCCCTTAATTTTAAATCTTGCCTATATTTTGAAATCTCAAAGACTGACCTCTCCAGCCCAATCTTACCTGCTAAGATCAGATTCCAACCCAAAAGGAAATTTCCGAGAAATCTACAAGAATTCTAGACTTATCTAAAGTTGAAATCTCACCTTTGCTTTATCAAAATCTCCTTTTCTCTCTCAATAAATGTCACCTGAAACTCTCCATTGCTTGAGCTTCCGATCTGGATATGTACCTCTCCATTCCAGTCTGTTAAGAAAATCTACATGCAAGTAACATTTGCCAAGATTTATACATTATAACTAGTTTAATTCTCAAAGAAAGTCTTCAAAGTAGTTACTATTTTTATCACCCACTTTATAGAAATGGAAATCAAGGCACAGTGAGATTAAATAATTTGCCTAAGGTCACAGAGTTTACTACTGGAATTGAGGTTTAAATTAGATAATCTATCTACAAAGTTCATTTGCTTAACTTACTCTGTTATTTTTGGCATCTGATATGGCTTGTACCTAGTAGTCCTGCAAAACCGCATAGGCTCATAGTGGGGCCTTTTGAAGGTGGCTGGTTCTAGTATGTATTTTACTAGACTAAGGATATGTGATAACTAAATTATCCCACAGATTGGTTTAGTGTAGTTCTATGTGGATAACAGAAAAGGCCGCCCTAGATGTGGGTGACACTGAGTCTAGGTGGGATAAAGTCCAGAAGGCTAGGTGCTTTGCTGATTCCTGCCTGCCCTGCCATGAGCTGTTTATCCTCTGTGATGCCCCTCTACCGTGTCACCCTGCCTTAGAGTCAGCCAACTATGGACTCAAACTTCTACAAATTGTGAGCTATAATAAACTCTTCCTCGTTTATCTTAAGAGTGTGGAGTATCTAGTCGCAGTAAATAGGAAGTAACTAAGACAGCACCTTCCCTTGATTCATCCCTGCATATAAACTAAGAAGTACAGTCAGTTTCATCTCCAAAAATGTCCAAATCCATTTTCTTCCATGGCCATTGCCCTCACCCTCATCTTTTGCTGAGAATATTGTAACTCTCTGAGATCTCCAGGCTCTTTCTGTCTTCCCACTTCCCTGGACTCTCCCCTCCCAGTCATTCCTCCCGGAGAAGCCAGATATTATCTTAAATGTCGTTATTTTCTTTTCTTAACTCTGATATCCAATTTATGTTCCTTCCCCCACTTATTTCTCATAGTACTGTTCTATTCTTCCATATTAGATTTTATAATTGAAAATGTTGCCCTCATGTATCTTTTTTAAAAAACAGTGAGAGCAAGCATTTTGATTTATTCTCTACTATCTACCAAGTACCTGGCATAGAGCTCTGTACATAGTAATGTGTGTGCGTAGAAGAACAGATGGGTGAGTGACTAATATTGAGTAATAAGTGACTCGTAATTTTTATTTTATGTTTTAAAAGACAAGTACCATTGGAACTCTTTATGATTTGGCTAATTGGAAAGGGTGTATGAATCAGTGAATTATATGTAGTCTTATTTTTAAAAATTAAAATATAGTTTTATTGTTTTGGTGAAAGCCCTTGGTATAGTTCTGTGGTAGTAAGACGACACTCACCACCACAACCCCCAACTTGTTTCTCGGAAACTCCATCCCTAGTTTCTCACCCTACACAGCTTATTGGACCAGGAATGGAATCTGACCCAAGCTGGGAAAATTAGAATCAGGAAACTGCATTCGTCCACTTTTCAAAGATTATTTTAGCGTCTAAGATACAGGAACTGCCTGTTGGGATATAATGAACTAGACATTGGAAGGCACTTACAGTTCGCTGGATAAAATTGGTGAGTGAAGCTGCTATTTCATTTCTGAGTGTTGTGATGAGAAGAATCACATCACAGAATCCTGCGGACTCCCCGAGTGCTGCAGGAGCACAGAGAAGAGGTCCCTAATGCACTCCTGGAGAGGGCGAGGAAGCTCCCAGGAGAGGCATCATCTGAGCCTCAAGAAAGCTTAATAGATATAGGAGGGAGTAGAGGTGAGGCAGAGGGTGTTCAAAGGACAGGGAACAGGAAAAGTCAATAGTGCCTTCCACTGAGTGTGCTACGGTCAGGGAGGTTATGCTGGGAGAGGAATGTGGTTTCTGTCATCAAGACCCTCATCAACCTCTACCAAGTTTAGGTTTCTCGCCTGAAAACAATGAGTGCTCTGAATGAGGCTTTTAGCAGAGTAACACATCCGGTTGTTTCTTGGGTGTTTCTCAGTATTAGGGCAAAGGATTTTGAGACAGGGTCTTACTAAATTGCTGAGTCACTGAAGCTGGGCTCAAACTTTCGTCCTTCCTGCCTCAGCCTCCCAAGGATCTAGAACTAAAGACGTGCACAGTCACACCCAGCACACATTCAGATTTCACTATACAAAGATCCTTGTGGTTTCAGTGAAATGTATTAGAAGGGAGGACACCATTAAGAGGTGATTAGAGAAATTTGGACAAGAAATGATAATGGTATAAATAAGTTATTGACAATGGGACGGAAAATGAATGGTTACAGTGACATTGGAGAAGGGGTGCATTGAGAATGATGTCAAGGGACCAAGGATTTAGTTTAGTGGTTCTGACATCTGCCTAGCAAGCGCAAGGTCCTGAGTTCAATCCCCATTACCACATACCACAATAACCAGCATAGTGGCACACGCCTGTAATCTCAGCACTCAGAGGGAGAGGCAGGAGGATCACTGTGAGTTTGAGGCTGGCCTAGGCTACATAATGTATTCATGGCCAGCCTGAACTACAAAACAAGACCCTGTCTCAAAAAAGCTAAAAAACAAACAAACAAAAAGAATGATCTCAAGGTTTAAAGTTTAGGCTAAGGGTAGAGAATGGGACCACCCATGAGACAAAATGCACAGGAAGGAACTTAGGGAAGGAGGTGGACTGAAGATATAGGTGTCACCATTGTCTGCACAAGTTTGATAATACCCAGTGAGTGATGCAGAAGAGATGCATGCACAAAATCCTGAGCAATACCTAGATGAGGAAGAGCCTGAGGTGTCCAGAGAGCAGCCAGAAACCACAATATCATGGAAACAAAGGTTGAAACCCTTCCTAGAAGGTTCTGGTGAACACCAGGAGGTTCTAGTGCTCTAACCACACGCCTAAAGCAAAGACCTCTCCAAACATAATTATCTAATGGAAATGAAAATTTCTCCTAGTCAAGCAAATACTAATTATTCTTATGAACTTTATTTATAGCATTTCTTTCCTTTGCCTTAAGAATACTAAGGTAAGTTTGGCCTGGTACTTTACAAGCTCTTTAAGAATAGAGTTCCATATGACCCAGGTTATCCTCCTCCTAGGCATTTTCCCCAAAGAACTTAAAGCATCATACTACAATAATACATGCATACCAATTTTTATAGCAGCACAACTTGTGACAGCTAAATCCTGGAAGCAGCCGTATACCTATCAACAGATGAGTACACAAACAAATGTGGTATCTGTATATAATGGAACACTACCCAGTTGGCAAAATTGTGGGAAAATGGATGCAGCTGGAAATAGTGACATTGAGTGAGATGAACCAGACATATAAACTTAAACTCCATATGGATTCCCTCATTTGAGTGAAGCCAACTACAAAGAGAACAAGAAAGAATGGATAGAAGAGGACAAGTGAATGGTTCTATCGCATAGGGAAGGTGTCCAAGGGAAGAAGCCTGAGGGGTGAGAGGAGGGCAAGGGGAAGGGGAAATCTGTAGAATAAAGAGATACCATGTACACAATCATAATAACCCCAATATATATAAATATTATATGCTATGACATGAGCCAAGACGAATAATATCATCAAGAATGAAAAACGGGATGTGGGAATTGGAAGAGGGCATGAAAGGGGAGAGAAGGGGAAAATGATTTCTAAAAAAGGAAACAAGTTGTATTATATAAATGTACCCACTCCCCAAGGTGACTATAACTTCATGTACTATAAACATAGACTAATAAAATTTTTTAAATCTGGGAAATTTTTTAAAAGAATAAAGAGAACCCATGAGTATTTGCAAAATTTACTTTCAAATACTATTCCATGTCTGCTCATGAAGTACCCTTGAATGTCAAAGTTGAGGATGTGGAAAAAAGTAGACATAAGGAAAATGTATTTTTAAAGCATTTTTTCAATTTAAAGAAAACATCTAACAACCCACTAGGTTTAACATTTCATGTGTGTTCATGACCTGTCAAAACTGCCAGAAATTTACTGTGAGCAAGAAAAAAAAAATGACGCTGCCTGTTTGTCATCTCCAAAAACATCCAACTTTTGAAGGCCACTTTGCAACCAAAAAAGAACTTTTCTTCATTAGTGGACCTATGTCAAACTGGAAAAACACTGTAAATAGAATCCAGGCTATGTCGTGTTCATTGAACAATTAGGTACAGATGCCAGTGCATAATCACTGTTTCCCATTTTATTTTCAGCACTTTGAATGTTCCTCAGAGGCTTGCATGGAAGTGAATCTCATACTTCAATCAGAATTGTAGGACATTTTCAGGATTCGTACTGTCTTCTCCTTTCCTACTTATTTTGTACAACAGATCTCCTGAGTCTGATTTGTGCTCCTTCCTCTGAATGTTTAGTCAATTTAATACACACAGTGGACATAGTCTGTATAAAAGGGCAAGGCTTCAGAGGCAGAGTCGTTTTAAAGATTAGGTGTGGTTTAAAAACAAGGCCAGGCCATTCATCACAATTACAAGGCAGCAAATGCAACGCTCTGCAGTGTTTAATTAGAGCGTTTCTTCCAAACTCATTTTTTCAGATCTATAAACACCGTGAGCTTTTTAGAAGATGATTTGTGGCACCCCTCTGAAGTCTAAGGTCCTGCAAGAGCTAAACAATGTTTGCTGAATGCTTTCTGTTTACAACTCCCTTGTTGACTGATTACTACTGAAAAGGAGAAGAAAGCTCAATATGAAGGCATTTACCATCAAAGCCATCTGTTTTGGGTCCAAGGCAGAAAAGTCCAAGTCCGAGCAGATGCCCACACCGAGAGTGAGCACAGCCTTCCCCCTTCTCACCAGGCTAACGGTGGGACAGGTGACAGATGCGATCAATCCTAGGCCATAAACATAGGCTTAAGAACACTTTCTATCACATCTTCATTTCTAACGCTGGCTCTCTTCTGGTGGCAGAAAGAACAAAAAGGATATAAAAAATGCCTAACTTCAGTCTTCCCTTGGCTGCCCTCCCTATAGTTACCAACCCCTCTGGGGCAGGCCCACTGGTCCTCACCTCGCTCTCTACCCCGCTTTCCTCAAACGCAGCCTGGCCCTTGCCTGGCTGGCCTCCCCCTCTGCCCGCACCACTTGTGTTGTGGCCCCCTAACCCTGAGCATCTCAGCAAGACCACGTGTGTGTCGTGCTGATGTCACCCTCCGAGGAACAGGGCTCCCTCTGCACCCACAGACCCACCCCTGTGTCGCCCTCCTGTCACCTCCTGCCAGCTGAGCAGGATCTCTCTAGAAGAGAAATTGCTTCTTTCCTTCCATGACCCCTCTGGACATTTCTCTCTAAATCACTCCATCTGCTAAGGGCCTAGGCTTTTGTTTCCGAAGGTTAAGAGAGAAATCCTTGCTTTGTGCCTTGTCACAGATCTCTTCAGAAATGAGAACCTACAGTCAGCTGTGATCTGCTTGTGTGGGGTGGGAGAGAGTGTGGGAGAAAAAGAAGAAAATGGATAAAATGGCCCCAAGAGTTGGACCGCCAGTGTCTGTAAGGAAACACCACCTCAGCCTCGCTGGCCACATTTCCTGATTTTTGTGGACTCAGATGGTTGTGGGTTCACAGACAGATGTAGACATCAAATTACAGGGAGAGTCTGGAACCCAGGGAGAAAAATATCCCTTTGGCTGAGAAAGGGGCCTTGGTCAAGTCCACTTAGCCACAGGACCAAAAAGAGAGCCGGGCATCTGAGTGCAGAAGGCCATTATGTAGGCTTCCAATCCAGGCCCTCCCATGCTTATGTGTCCTGTGTTGGAGGAATGGGAGAGGTGTGCCCCATGGGGCCCAGGTAAGGTGGCCCCTGGCTGCATCTTCCCTCCACAGACCCCCACTACACAACATACTGAAGGACACACAAGAGAGCAGAATGCAGAAGGCAGAATCTTGCAGCCGGAGCAAGACCTGCAGTGAGCAGGGACCTCAAGAGCTCTTGAGCGGCTAGAAGAGAGAAAGATAGTTGCAAGGTCTATTAGAGGTCACTGGTGATTTCCAGCCACACTTTGGCAAGTCTGCAAAACTATGGGGGTGCATTGCATGATCTCTTAGAGAAGACAGGAAGGTACAAAAGAAGTGTGAGTGGTAGTGTGAGTTGTGTGTGCTTCAACGTCCTGGGCCATTCTGTGGATGTTCCCAGAGACACAGAAGAAAGAATAAAGGAGGCAATCTAATCGCCATGTGGTGGGGAACGGGCCGGGGAGTTGGCTATTATTTTGGCCAAATTCAAAACAGCTATTCAAGAACCAGAATGAGGATCTGTAGGTAGAAGTAGCAATGGCAGTTCCAAGTCTCCACGTCCACATCTCCGTCTCTACATCACTATTTTAATCCATGTACCATGATGGGATAAGATGAGACTTTGGCCCAGGTACAGCCAGCTGGCTTTAAATACTAGATCTGTGAGTTCTTCTGAAAGGTTGTTTTTAAAGCATTCAGTTTATTACCTGCCACACAATAAGCACAAAGTAAATGAGCGACGCAGTTGTTGTTGAAATTATTATTACCATTCCCTGATTCCTTGTCTTCACCATTTCAATACCAGGGCAGGAACCTAGTGCTAAAAGCCTTTCTGGGTCTTTGATTTGAGAACGTACACACTAAACCAGGTGAAAAGACAGAGTACCATCTGTTGTCCAGTGGGTGACTTCTGGGAGACCCTGGGCAAGTGATCACACTTTGTTCTCTCATGAAAGTCACACACTTGGGTTGTCATGATTTTCATCAGTGTACTAGAATTGTGACTGCAAGAATTATGTCATTTATTGAGCTTATCCTGTGAAAAACTACTCTGGGCTAGAAATAACTTTTTAAATGATGAAGTCCTTTGCCAGGCCAAAGATACAGCTCCCAGTGGACTTGAAAACATCTAATAGAAAAGTCTCTTTTTCAGAGTGACTCCCAGGAATCTCTCACCTTCAAAACAGGCAAGTGGCCAATTCCTACAGTCTATGCTTTAGACTGTTTTAGAACAAAGATGCAAGGAAAGGTCCCAGGGAAAGGAAGCCTCAATAATTTATCAACGTGGCATGGGCTCATCAAATGAAAATCCCAGTGGGAACTGGAAATTGGAAGACTTTCATACTTCTGGCTCCTACCTTCTCTCCTCCCCATTTGTCAGCAGAATTGGTGGAATTAATACCCAAATCTGTGTCCTGAAAACTCAGGCCAACTAAAGAAATCAATGAATTTGGTGGAAAAATTCATAAAAATAGACATCCTGATAAAGTGTTTGGTGTACCCTTACTGCATTTTGACTTGAAGAGAGCTATGGAAGATCCTGTCACCATCTCTGACCTACTCAGTATAAAATCGTCACCCATAGGATGCCGACAATGGGAAAAGGTGCAGAAATGACATCATTGTATTTCTGCTCAAAGGATCACAGCTAATCTATGGCAGGTTCAGAGCTAGAACCTAGGCCTCCACTTCCCAGCTGAACCCTTTCCACCATCCAGACAGACATCCCAGAGGTGGAAGGAGAACCCATTTCCAGAAAGTGCTACGCACCCTTAACACTTGTCAGTTTGCATCTGGGGACCACAGATGAGGATAGTAATGTACATGAGGGTTGGATCTAAAGAGATCAGGAGGCCAACAGGAATACAGACTCCCTTTCACTTCTGACCTAACTGTACTCCACAACTCATTCCCAAGTCATCCATTTGATACCCCATTGTACTTGTGGTTAAATTCCCAGGCCAGTTTAGGTAAGTTTACATAACACGCCGCTTTGCTAGAATTACTTATATCTTTGACGTGGTCCCAAATGCAACAAGTCACCATTTTAAATTATTTCATTTATAAAACTATTTCCAAGCTCTAACTCAGAAGGCATGGTTAAGGGGATGATGCAGCCCCTTTCTCTTCAAGTGGTTAGCAGCTGCCCCGCTGCTGCCTGTATGCCAGGGTCTTGGGGAAAGAAGAATAAGAAAGAACTCCCACCCCCAAGTTCCAGTAACTTGGTAGCACTGAAAAACAGTGCTTGGATTGTGCTGGTTATAGGCAATGGTTTTACTGGTCTAGAGAAAAAGAAGACTCTTACTGCATAAAGTTATATGCATTGCAAAATGTATTCACCTGAAAGAACCATTCTTTATTTTGGAGATGAAATTTTTTGCTTTGAGTGTTAACTTCTCTCTTAGGAAATGAATGTAGTCAGTGAAACTTTTTTCCTAATATTCTTTCTGAGAAAGTGACATAATGGTAATCGTATGTGGTTGTTTTACAGAACTTGTTTTCAAATTTAGGGAACCACAATTCTGAGAGTTTCCCTATTTCTCTACTGGGCAGGAGAAGATGTCTTGCTATAGTGTCATTGTCCAGGGCCTTGGGAAGGAGCCAAAGGCAAAATGTGGTGCTAGATGAGAATCAGGGATCTTAATTCCTTTGGTCAGTTCAAGTTGCTATAGCAATCCGATAGTTTGAATGGCTTAAAAGGAAATTTCTTTCTCTCAGTTTTTGGAGGAGATAGCTGTTGAGAGATAGCTGTCCTAGCCACAACCTGTTTCTCCTATCACTTTTCTCGGAGAATTTAATTGGTGTCATGCCCAAAATGCGCAGGGAGCATTGTGGGCGGAGTGGCTAATTAAAGCGCCAGACAGAGTCTAGTAACACAGAGCACCGAGGGGTTGGCCGGTTTGGAACTCCGAAGCCTTCGCCGCACAATCAGCAGACTGCCGCTCTTCCGGCAGTTCGCCGCCTTGCTTTGTCTGCAGGAAGAACACTGCAGGGACAGTGAGAATGAGAGAACCATCCCGCTGTGGGTATTTCTGGACTAGACTATGGTTTGGGGCTTCTTGAGGAGAAAGAGAGTGACCTCTGTTCAAATCTTAGAGCCTAAGTTGGATGTGACCCAAAGTATCTGTTGTATCACCCAGCTAGCAGCTATTTGGCGTTGGGAGTGATGAGAGCTTTGGAGAGTCCCGGACAGCGAAGTCCAGGACCAGCAGTCTCACCCGTGAGACAGGGCTGTGCACTAGCTAGAGTCGTGGGGCTTGTGACGTCCTTCCCAACATAATCAGGACCCTCTCATCTGCCGCACACAGCGCACAGGCTTCTTCCACTCGTTTGTCACAGGCCGAAATTCAGCTCCTCTCGGGTTGTTAAACCCAGATCATGTACCAAATATTCCTAGTGTTTTCCCAGGTCGCAAACCTAACCCAGGAAAAGTAGAATGTTTTGCAAACTCTGCAGCTGTGAGTCTCCCCGCTGATCACCCTTCAGGGTAACAGGATGTTTTGCTAACAGTAAAGTCTGTTTCCTGAAGGTGGACTCATTTAAAATGTCTGATATCAGCAGTGTTCCAAGGAAACATATTACAGCTGGTCAGGCAGAAAGGCCTCTGGAAGTCTCTGTATCAGCACTGTTATCCCAGTGTCCTCTGCTCCTTTCACATACCCGCAAGAGGGCTGGTCAGGAAGTTCTCTGTGTCCTTTATCAGTGACTTCTCTGGATGCCCTTGCCACTTCCACTTGCTCCAGGCAAGGAGACACATATTTTACTGATAGTTGAGGGTGCCTCGGAGGGTCCTGGGTATTTTCAGTGTAAATAAGGACCCCCCCACCCCACACCCCACGTGAGAAATGGTCTCAGAAGCCTGGAACCACTGTTCTCATTTCCATGGTTGCTTTCTCTCAGACTTAAAGTACCCAGAGGCTTCTGCCCTGTGCTCTGGAGGAAATTTGATCACAACCTCTCTAGTGACTAAGGAAATTGAACTGCTCCGATACTCCCTGGCCATCTGGACCTTCCTTTCTGCACAGTGCTTGTTCAGATCATCCCTATTTCTCAGTTGATTTTTGTTTTCTTGAAAGTCTGCCTCAAAAGTTGGAAAATTATAGCTGATTGACCTGCTGCCTGTTTTTATGAATAATGTTCACAGGAACCTCCCCATTAGCTTATGCACCCTTGATACTGCTTTCTTTGCTCTTATACAGGGTCAAGTTCTGCGATAAAGGCTGTGTGGCCTAAAATATTTACTATCTGGTTCCTGAGGGAAAACATTTGTTTCCCCCCAACAACAAAAGTAGAAAAATGCATAACTGTTGCATACACACATCAGACAATCATAGAGAATATCATTTAAAAGGAGTGAAAAACATCTGTGCAGGTAAATAAACATGTACAAGCATATTTATTCAGCATTATTTATAAGAGCTCTAAAAGTTAACAGTGTTTTACTTGCAAAAATGACAAATCTTTCTATATACCTTCACTGGTATTTTTTTAAAGATTTAAAATGGTTATAAACATTCAAAACATAAAATTGAACAGAAGGCACAAATTACCAAATGGTATATAAAGTTTTATTTATACATATATTTTAAAATATGCAAACAATCTACAATATTGTAGTCCAAGAATACATAATGAACTGGACCACTCTACAAAGGTGGGCCAGCCGGGTACTTACTTGTTGAAGTGTTAAGCCTTCTCAAACTGCAAGTCCAGTGGGTTAGACCATGTATAAGATAATTTTATATAACATACACATTACCAGATTCAGCAAAGTCATTATTACTTCTGGGAGGGAACAGACAAGAAAGAGATTAAGAAAGCAGCCTGTCTGTTATAAATATCTCTGTTTCGTTTCTTTAAAACATAGGAGGCAAAAATTAATGACTTAATTACATTGAAAAATAAAACAGGATGTAAATGTGACACATCCTCATTACTGGATTAAGTTGGGAGCAGACAATATATGAATATACAGAGCTGAAGGGAGGTGGGGCAGAACAGAAACTGAACTTCTTGATAGAAAATAAATAAAATATATTTCAGGAGAGAAAAGAATGGTAGGAGCTAGCATATAATTTAGGTTGACATGCTCATTGTTTCTTAGGCAACAAATATTTGTTGAATGGATAAATTTATAACATTGTGTTGAATATAGACAGGCACTCTGGGTGGAATATAGGGATGATAAGATACACTTCTGCACAATTAGAAAGAAGACTAGAGAATTATATCTATAAAGGACAGGGACCAGGGATTAAAGTGAGGGATCCAGTTAGCAGAATTTCATTAGGGATAATCCAGTCTCTAAATGGAACAACTTTACCTCTACTAATCACAAAATAGTATTTAGCAGCAATATCATAAAATTAATGAGCTGTCTAGAGATACATAAGGCTTGATAACTGTAAAGATAGAGAGAGTGGGAAATAAGTGAATATCAAAAGAAAAATTTAAAAAAATTCATCACCAGGATCTGAGGAAGAGAGAAAAATGAAATGGTGCTTCTGTAAGGCTCAAATCCAACATCCTTTTCATAATAGAAATCCTGAATTAAATATATAAAGACCTTACTTCTGTGTGAAAAGGCCATTTATGACCAACCTACTGCCAGCATCATATTAATGGGGAAAAACTGAACATTTTCCTTCTAAAATCAGGAACAATTCATAGATGAACTACTCCTATTCAACATAATATTCTAGATATTAAAAGATAATTAGGTCAGAAAAAGAAATAAAAGGGATATGAATAAGAAAGGAAGAAGTAAAATGATCTTTATTTGCAGATGACATCATCTTCTATTCACAAGACCAAAAAAATCTAGCACAAGCCTCTTAGAAATAATAACAAAATTCATTAATATAGAAGGATATGAAATCAAAAGACACAAATCAATAGCATTTCTGTACACTATAATAAACCCACTGAAAATAAAATCAGGAGAAATTAAATACTTAGGAATTAGTCTAACTAAAGATGTGAAAGACCTCTACAGTGAAAACAACAGCACTCTGAAAAAGGAAATCAAATAGAAAATGGAAAGATATCCCCTGTTCCTAAAAAGAAAAACAAATATTGTCAAAATGTCAGACTTCTACAATAGATACACAGATCTGACACAATCTCAATCAAAACTTCCACAGTATTCTTCATAAAACTGGATAAAATAATCCTAAAATTTATATGGAATCACAAGAGACCCGCAGTATCAAATACAATCCTGGATTTTAAAAAAAAAAAAAAGGCAAAATAAGAGGCATTACAACCCTGGACTTAAAGTTATAGTTAAAGCAACTGTGATTTAAAAAGAAAAATAGTAGTATGTAGTCACAAAAACACAGGAGGATCAATGTAACAGAACAGATGAGGCAGAAACAGCTCTAAGCACACTCTATATTTGATCTTTAACAAGAGGATTAAAAAACACTGAAATTCTTTCAGATAACCTCTTTAATAAATGGTATTGGGAAAACTGTCTATCCATATGTAGAAGATTGAATGTAGATCTCCATATCTATCACCATAAAGTAAGCTGAAGTCAAAACTGATCAAAGAACTAATAGACGATCCTAAAACAGAAATACTTAACCTGGTAGAAGACAAAAATAGGCCTAAAACTCTTGAGGTTACAGGCTCAGATGAGGACTTTCTCAACAGGACACCAGTTACACAAGAAATAGCACTGGAAATCAATAAATTGAGTTATATCAAATTGAAAAGCTGAGTAGCAAAAGAAACAACCAAGAGAGAGAAGTGACAACCTACATAATGGGAAAAAAAATTTTCAGCTAGTCTTCAGACTAATTTCCAAAATGTAGAAAGAAGTCAAAAAAATTAGACATCTCAAAATAAAAGAACCAACCAAAAAAATGGGCAAGTGAATTGTATAGACAATTCAAAGAAGAGGAAGTACAAATGGCCAATAAATACATAAAGAAATGTTCAGTACCACTGGCAATTACAGAAATGCAAATTAAAAGAACATTGAGAGACTCTCTTACTCCAGAAAAAATGGCTACCATCAAGCAATCAAGCTGATGAAGCGACAGGGATAAAGGAGATTTTCTATACCATTGGTAAGAATGTAAACTAGTACACCCACTTTGGAAATCAGCATGGAGTTTCCTCAAAAAACTGAAACTAGATAGATGTTCCATTTGACCCAGCTATTTCTCTTCTGGGTATATTTTCCAAAGAGAGAGTTAAAGACATCATATTACAGAGACACAGGCACATTCATACTTACAGCAGCACAATCCATTATAGTCAAATCTTAGAAATGAACTGTGTGTTCATTGACAGATGAATGGATAAAGAAAATGTGGTATTTACACACCATAGAGTATTATTCTACCATAGAGATAAACTTGAATCATTTGTAGTAAAATTAACGCACAGTGAGACCATAATGTTAAGTGAAAAAAATCAGGTATGCAAGCACAAATATCACAGTTTCTTTTAACGAGAACACCAAAATATAAATAAAGAGCAAAATAAAAGAGAATGAGACATAGGAAGGTAGATCTTTCTCAAAGGTGAAGGGGGGTGAAGAAATGTAGGGAAAAGAGGAAAGAAAGGGTTATGGGATGAATAAAGAAAATGAGATGTGTTATGTACATACACCAACTCCACTCAAGGAATGTAAACATGTATTGCAAACATACAGAAAAAGAAAAAAGATCAAAAGATGGATGGAGGAAGGGAGGGGGAAGGGAAAGGAAATGGAAAAAGGGGATTAAAATGTATAGTGGATATATATCAATTCACCACAAAGAATGTACTACAGACATACTACTAATAATAATAATTTAAAATGAGGTCAGAAGGGCTAAAGATTTAGTTCAAGTAGTACTGTGCCTACTTTGCAAGCCCAAGGGCCCAAATTCAATCCCCAGTACTGCTAAAAGAAAAAACTGAGGTCATACTGGATGAAGATCAGCCTTGACCATAATGTCTTTATAAAAGAGAGAAAATAGGTCTCACTTTGTATCTCAGGCTGGCCTTGAACTCACAGCAATGCTTCTACCTTAGCCTCCCAAGTACTGAGATTTCAGGCCTGTGCCACCACACCTGGCTTTTTCTAGAATTTTCTATCAAGGTATCAATATATCTGCTTAGTAATAGATAATTCAGAGTACATCATGCAAGGAACATTGAGGAAAGGTGAAAATGTACTACAGTATATGTATAGTGAGTGATTCCAAGAAAGTTAATGATATGGAGGTTCAGCGAGGACATATTGTGAGGCTCTGTAGGAGCTTTATAGGAAAACTCAAAGTCCTAAATCCATATGTCTGTGTACCAGACACACTGAAAGCCACCTCTGAAGGTAAGTCCAAATGGTTCCAAGGTTGTCTGAAGGTTTTTTGAGGGTGAGAGTGAAGGTAGATAATGGGAAATATTTTGTCTTTAGTACTGAATATATTTCAACAACATATCATTCTATAGTTTTCTATACTATTTTTATAGCTGTTACTCTATGTTGTTTGAAGACTATACAATACCAATACCCTATCTAAAATTGAGAAAAGCTAGAGATAACTTTAAAGTATTTTCTGCAGCTTTGAAAAATCACATTCTTAGCAATACCAGCAATAAACATGCCAGGGATTGAGAAGCAGTGATAGGCTGGCCTAATCTTAACTTTGTCCACCTTTTTTGAGTAATTTCGCAGGATATGAATAAAAAGATATTATATAAGAGGTATGGAATTAATATTCTATAGGGTTTTGTGGTTCACAGAGAGCCATCTCTCTTATTATATTCTTATTACTTAATGTGTTGAAATTATTCCATGTTAACTATAGTCCAGAGAGATGAGCTCTAACATCTCCTCCATTTTAAAGAAATGGAAACAGTTCCCTGGCAAGTGAAATCACTCACTCAGTTCTACCGCGCACTCAGGGTTTTTGTCCTGCTGACAATGAACTGACTTTTGGAGACCAGCCTAGGCTTACAGTAGCCCTGTTTTTTTTCATTTTACTGCCTCTAGGGGCAGGAGTGGAATCTGGCCCAAGCAAAGCTAATCAGATCTCCTTTTCCAAGAAACTGAATTTGGGACTGGTTCAGCATCCACACGTCGCTGAAGCTAGAACATACAGACTCCAAAGCCATGAGTCTACCTGCTTCCTTGGCTTAAATCAGTGGGGAAGCCCAGAGAGGGGCAGTGAGGAAAAGCTGAAAACACACCCACATGCCCAACTATTTCCTGTCAGCTCTCCCTGATTTCCTTCGAGAGGCTCAGCTACAGACCCATCAGTGGGGGCTACAAGACACCTGCATATCTTAACTTTGCTTGAAGTGGGATGCACTTACAAGAAATCTCCATGCTCCTAGGCATTCTCAGTGGAGTGAAACGGAATATCCCCATGGTTTTGATTTGCATTTCTCTAATGGCTAAAGACATTTTTGCATGTGTACCTCTTTTGAGATGTGTCTATTTGATTAATCTAATCATTTTTTGAAATTGGTGATGCTCGTCCCTTTGAGTCTTGTATATGTTCTAGATATTGACTTCTACCAGAACAACATTTGACAAAGATCTTTTCTTAACCCACAGATTGTCCCTTTATTCTGTTAGTTGTTTCATTTTCTGTACAGAAGATGTGGCCCCATTTGTAAATTTGCAAAGAAAGTTCAATGGCTATTCTCATTTTTTAAAAAAGATTAAAGGTATCCTAAGCCCTGTCCTCCAGTCCACACAAGAGGGCTCTGGAGACCTGTGCCCCTGGCCCTTCTGTGCTCACTGAGAAAAGGAATTGTAAGCCAGAGTGCTTCAGGTCCAAGTCAGTAAAATTTAAACCTTAGTGTGTGAGGGTATGTATGTGTGTGAAATCTGCCTCTAACCTGCCAACTGAACGACTAAAAACGAAAGCCCCGAACCCCTAACTTCTGTCATACCTTTATAATAAAGCTCATTCACTTCCAAATAAGTGATAGAAACAAAATTTCAATATGATAACAAGCTTTTCTCCAAAAATAAGTGAGGATTCTTATACCATCATCCATCATCTATATATTATGATCAATTAATCAATCAATCTATTCTTCAAAAAACATTACCTTTATTTCCTATTTCCCTTAGATTTAGGGAACTTGGTCATGAATAAGTCACTGCTTCTGCCTTCCTTCTCTGCTAGATGCATCTTCCTGCAGGACTTAATCTCAGAGTCCTAGAAAAGCTAGAAAACAGCACGTTTCTCACCCCGAGGGAGGCTGATAGTTCTGTGTGGCAGGGTGGAGTAGGGAAGGGGCACATTAAATCTCCTCACCACTATGAGAACTGGCATAGGTGTGCTGTGCACCTCGTCCCAGGTGCTTGCCTGCAACATCCCACTTGTTCCTTTTCCTCCCACCCACTCCCCAATTTTCTCTTAACCATCTCCCTCTTCTTCCTGCTCCTCCAAGTAGAGTGATTCATGGGGCAGTATTTGTACCAAATATGATAAGTCATTAACAACTCCTCCACCATCTCGGTCCTTGCCTTTGAAATTCAGGTATTAAAGAATGTACAGCCTTCTTAGAGGGGATAAGCCAAAATTACTTCCTGCAACTGCACTGCCTGCAGCTTCTACTTATCATCTCTGGGCTGCTGTTATGTCAGTGGAACATAATCATAATCCCAGGATGGTTATTGCACACACAAAATTATTTAACTTCTTAAAGGATTAGCTCAGAACATAGCTCCAGTTCTTATTAGCAGATGAAAAGGGCTGGAAATGCCAGTGGATGGAACTCTCTCACTTGCTGGTGTTTAAAAGGTGAACAACATAATTATTTAAATGTAAAGAAAGTGATAAACACCCATTCCCCACATTACTGGGGCTAGACCGAGCTGGGGACGGCTCCTCCAAGGCAGAGTGCAGGAAGTCTGTGGATTTCCTGTGCCTGCGAAAAGCAAGGCCAAGGCGAGCACCTTGGTTTGCGGTGCACACTGGTCGGCAACAGGCCCGCTAGAGTCTACTGTGCGTGAAAGCAGCCCCACCCCCATCCCCACCCCCGCACAGCTAAAGGCTAATTTAACACAAGGGGCTTGGCATGGAAATCGTGAGCTGTAACTCTTCTTCCTTTCTCTTTTTCCTTCACTTTTTTTTTTAGGTTAGAATTCATGTAAGACATTTGGTTTATTTAAAAATGGAAATGGTTCAAGTTTTCTTTCTTTTTTAAATAAGAAACCTTGAATTAAGAGAGTGTAATTGGCAGTCTTCCCACTCCTACTCAGACCCAGTTTGTCTTATTTTAAAACACTTCTTTGGAGACCAGGAGATATGCAATGCAGGAGGTTCTCTGGTGCTGGTTTCCAATTAATATTTAAAACTTAATGAAAACATTTGCAAGTCCAGGCCTTGCCTGAGGGAATCAGATTGAGGCTCACCCTGGCACTGGCAGGGCAGGGCTGTGCTGCCAGCATGGGCCAGCAGTAATGGTTCTGAGCAGTGAGAGCTGACCTTTGGGGATGACAGCAGTCTTAAGGTATGCCCCAATATTCCTGAAGTGGAATGGAGAAAGCAGTACTTCCCAGGACTGTTCTCCAGAAACAATTTGGAAGGACTCTTTTGATGAGCTGCTTAAGATGTGGTGGAGGTTGGGGGGTTAAACTATCGCCATTACCAGTCCTGTGTGCCTGGGCTGGTGAGGGGTGAAGAACATGATCCTGGAAAGGACAGAACGGGTCCTTGACTGAATTCACAGTTGTGTGAAAGAGCAGACAGCTAAATTAGGAGGCACACAGAGCAGCAAATGCCACGGTGGGGAAATACTTACCCCACAGAGTGGAAGACAGAAAGTACCATCCACTCCCTTCCCAGCTTTGAAAGGTAGAACCTTGAAACTTTTTAAATAGATTGCTGGAATAAATATCAAAAGGAATTAATTTGAATTCACAAGTGACTCTGATTCTCAATAACCTGGGCATGGATATGGTGGCTGGCTGCTGCCCGTGAGAGGGCAGAGGCCTAGATCCTTGGAGGAAACAGTAGAAGTCAGAGTGTGATAGGTCTTCATTGCCTGGCTAAAGTCACTCCCTTCCACATGAATCATATTGGACTATTTATTACTGAGGGTGAATGTGGCTTTTGAAAGGCTGTTAGTACCCAGCGTAACACTGGCGTAGCAGAGCCCCTCTGCTGCTTTCTACCAGCTACTGTTCATTTCTAGCGCTGGAAACAGGACCAAGTCTCAGTGCATGTCTACAAAGACTGAATTCTGAACCTCTCTGACCGCTGGGTAAGGGAGGCCATGTGGCCTAGCTCTGGACAGCTGCAAGAAAAAGCAATGCATACAACTTCCAGACTGCCTGATGGGAAGGGGAGCTCCCCATCTCCTGAGTCTTCCTCCTCCCTTCTTTACCTCAGCCCAAACACAGTGCAGCGGGGCAGAATTAGCTCCTGTCAGGCAGACAAAGCAAGCATCCCCGAAAGACAGCAGAGAAACCAGGGAGAAGGAATGTGGGTCCTGGGCATCCTCAAGAGCACAGAGTCATTCCCACCATTAATTACCCTCTCCCTGCAGGTGCACGTATGGGAGGAACTGGACATCTGTCTTATTTGAGTCGTAGTATTTTGGGACCTCTTCCTCATAGCAGCTTAACTTGAACCTTCATGAGTGAATACACTAATGCTCAATATGGCTACCTAAATGCACTGTGGAGTTGTTGTTGGAAATTCATAAAGAAAATTCCAATACATGGCTGAGAAAATAAATAAAGACCAGCCTAATGAGAAAAGCAAAGGGTTTTTTATTCAGAGCTGACTGCAGCACAGGGAACACCATCAACACTTTTATTCAGTCAGAAACTCAAGGCAGAGAGATGAAGGGGAAGCTTCCTAGTGGAGAAGAGGCAGATTTCAGGTAAGTTGAAGCCGGTTGGTATAGGGAAGCTATAGGAGGGCTCAATACATAAATATATGATCTGGCTATTGTCCATTATGATATGACATCTCTCCTGACTGATGGGAACAACCCTGTCACAGGGGCAAAATAAACCACTTAAAAGAATCTCACTTGGGGCTGAAATGTGGAAGTAAATAGAAGAGTCCTTTGATCCCCAACAGAGATAAGAAATTCACTCAGGGACTTCACAGAGAACTGGCCAGATCACGGTGGCCAAGAGAGGCCCCCAGGCTATGGAATGGCAGCGCTGTGACCTTGACTGATAAGAGACAGAATTGCTGTGATTTTCAAGGCTAAAGGACATTAGGATTTGTGTTGAGCCTGACCCTTGCTTGAGAAAAGTAGCTGGTGGTTCAATACTCTAGATCCCCTCAGGGCTTATGTGAGGCAACAACGCTCCAGGCCACCTTGTCACCATCCTAGACTCCTCAAAACCAAGCAAGCCACAAAGCATTCTTTGTGGATTCAACTGACCAGTGGTCACTGGAAGAATTTACTTTTCTTAGCATGAAGCCCACTATGATCAGGACCAAATGCACAGGGAGGCTGCTGATTGTCCACAGATGTTTGAATGGTGCCCAGCTGGCAGGCCTGTGCTTGCTTTCAAATCTGGTTTCCATTCCAGAGGCATGTGGACGATGGACCCTCTCCGTGGTGTCAAGGCAGCGCGCCGAGAGCTGGCCCGAGCTTGCTTTCTGATTGGGCAACACCTCTCTCTCCTTCTGGTCATTCGCTGCAGACACTTCAGTCTCCAAGCACACTGAGTGTTGATCTCGGCTGGAGGCTGCTGCCTTATGCTTTGTTCTCTCTGTCCTTACCCCCCACATCTCAGGCGCTGCCTTTCCAGGCTCCTTGGGGCCCCAAGAACTTCAGGAAATCTCATAGAGGCTGCATTCCGTTGGTATCCGAGGCAGGGCCAGCTGTCACACAGCGCTGGACATTTCCAAAGGGAACTCTTTCCCTTGGAAATTTCCCTTTGGTTCTACCCCCAAACCTTGCACTCTTTCCTCAGCCTTTCTCTTTCCTTCATTGGTTCAGGCCCTAACCCTAAGGGTGATTCTAATTCTTTATTTCCCTCACCTCCCACTTCAAGAAATCCTGGCATATCTCCATTCAAAATCTAAATGGAAAAGATTTACCTGTCTCCATCTGCATCGGCATGGCTTCTCAATACAACTTCTAGCTGATTCCTCCTCCCCATTCCCCAGCTCTCTCCATCCAATCACACTTACATGTGGCCAAGAATGACACTCAAACTGAATTTCTGCTCCATATTAAATGTCCACAGCACTGCAGGATGTGCCCCGCCCTGCTCCGCATCACTCTGCCTCCTTCTGCCCCATTTGTGCCAGCTTCTTTTCCTCTCTCCGACAACTTCCTGCCCACTTCAGAATGCATTTTGGTCTGAAATCCCATAATGAGCTTCTACTTGGTTTTTAAAATTTCATCTTAAATATCTCCTCCCAGACGTGTCCCTGATCACCATCCAAATGAGATTTTCTTCCCTTTTCCCTCCTTTTCTTCCTGTAGCAGGTCTCTATTTGTTGGATTAATCTGCTTATTATTTAATGTTTACTTCACTCCCTGGACTTTAGGAGCTTAGGTGGGAAACCTGAGTTTCACACTTCCTCTTCATTAAAACAGCCCAGGCCACCTTTCTGTTGAGACTTTCGACGACTTTATCTGTATGCTGATGCTGTTCAGAATTTTGTGTAAAGGAAATCTGGAACAAAGGTGTTTGACCATATGTAATTTACTGGGGGAAATATGTGAGTGAGTCCTTTTTATTTTTAAAGAATTTTTTTAAGAGCCAGAGCTAGACTAGGGCAAAGCAAAGGACTCTGGTCTTTGAGCTAGAAACTGGACGTCAGGCTAGTCATGACTTTGCACTGAATATCACATCCTCGAGCAAACTTCATTCTCTCTGTGGGGAACATTTGACTGATTGGCCGTTGGGCTCTGACAAATGAGCATGTTTTACTTTGACCTCAGTAGTTTTTGAAATTGGAACTTGAATGGTGAATGGTGCTGGTTGGGGATCGAGGTCCCTGTTTCGGCTCAGTCTTGCCTTTCACCCATAATGACACACTCACTGTGTTCCCTGCCTGGCCTCAAGGCTGCCAACTTTCTTTTCCAGTGATGAAAATCTACTGATTCTAATAAATAGATTGTTTTTTAGACACAATGGTACTCCATGGATAAAGGTGGCGAGCAATAACTTTTGGGTTCTGGAATGAAGAAATGCTGGTTTCATGATCAGTATAAACTGAGTCTCATACTTTACACCAACTTTGCTACAATTTGTTCCCAAAGGTTGGACCTTCTTTTACAAAGTCCCTGGGAAAAAATGAGAATCAAGATAAATTATGTATAGGTACAAATTCTCAATGATAAATGTGATCGTAATGTATGCCCTAAAGTGTAACAATAGATCCATTTTTAAAAGTCTCAGAACTCACTAGAATCTATTGCTAGAATGTGAAGGAGTTGTGAGTAGGAAGATGGTTGTGAGCTGATATCAATGTGCCCTGTCCCATCACACATGCACTGAAGCACTAAATAAAATGTAAACATCAAAAATAAGTTGGGGGAGTGTTATTCCCTCCTTGGAAGTTGAGAGAGAGAGAGAGAGAGAGAGAGAGAGAGAGAGAGAGAGAGAGAAGGAAAGAAAGAAAGAAAGAAAGAAAGAAAGAAAGAAAGAAAGAAAGAAAGGAAAGAAAGAAAGATAGGTAAGACCCACACAGTGCACAAGGAGCACTGTGTAGAGGAGGCCCAAGGAACATTTGTAAGACACAGGCCTTCTGCATAGTGGAGCATAGACTACAGCCTTCTGTGTGGGGTTTAAAGGGCACCACAGAGAAGCCCTTCTATGTAAATGATTAAAGAATCACAAGAAGAAATTGAAGCTGTTAAAGAAAAGAACTGGACAGTAAAGTGACCACATGTTTAACATAGAGCAGAGTGTGGCTTGACTCAGACATCTTCTCTACTACATGAATATTCCAGCTCTCAAATGTCTCTGAGCCATTACATGAAGGGATGATGTTTTCCTTTTTTTTCTAATTGACAAAATTCACATATATTTATGATATATAAATTTGTATATATGTATGATAGAAATAATTTTTAGGTACATACACATTATAGAACACTAAATCAAACCACTTGCCACATATTATCTCATACCTTTTGTGTATGTATGGGGTGGGAATACTTGAAATCTACTCTATTGGCAATTTTAAAATATTGTCATTAACTGCAGTCATAATGATGTGCAATTATTCCTCTTGACTAAAATTTAATGTTCTTTGACATCCCTTCTGTGAGTTTATTCATCTATCCAAAAAAGTGGGTTCTAATAGCTCTGATCTTGAGATTTCAGTTTGTATGGTGCTTAGGGCTATTTATTTCATGGAAGGCCTGATAGTCTCTATGTTTAGATGTCAGGAAGTCATATAGTCAGGTGAGGCCTCTGCCGTGCCCCTTACTCCTCTAAATGTCCAGGACTGGCCAGGAAGTTCTGCTCCAGGATGAGAAAGGTTGCCCATACCTCCACTTCTAGCCCAGTGTGGCTGTGGTAAAGTCCAAATGGACACAGAAATATCTTTTTTAATGGAAAGGCTAAAGATCCCAAATGTCCAGCAAGATTCTCTCATTGTGGGTGTCAGGTGAAAGGGGTCTCAGGAACATGCTCCTGGTAAAACTGTTCTCTGTGAATCTCTGTCAAGTTAAGCCATAACTCAGTGTTTGGGCTGCACTATCTGTGCTGTGTCATAGCAAGATATTCTAAGACACCAGGAGAGGAAGTTTGGCAGGAGTCAAAGCATTTGTATGGGCAAAACAGAACACTTTCTTTGATGGGGATAAAATTTCAACACATAATCTCTGAATCAGATTTGTCACTTGGGTCCTTTCGTTTGAATTAACAATTCTTATGTGAGGCTGTAACTACTTCTCTTTGTTCTATTTTTAGCCAAGATACCATTCTCCTTGGAATCAACTTCAGCGCTTCATACCAGATAAGACCATTGTTTACGTTAATGCATTTGTTCACCACTAAACATATTTCACCAGAGTGCTGAAGTGCAACATCGAAGGGTTTGGGCTCCGGGAATGAGACACAGTGTTCCCAGAAGCCCCCATCCTTCCTTAGATTTCTCATTTTTTCTCATAGGAAAGAAAGGCAAACTGGATAGATCTCACGGCATGGAAAGCCTATAATCCTTTGGAAATGCATCGCACAGGTATCCAGGAATCTAAAATGAAGCTGTTTTACTCATTTTAGCTGCCTTTGTGGCCAATGCCAACCATGCCCATCTATAGAATTTGTGTTAGCAGGAAGGCTACAAGGTAAGGTTTGGAGAGTTACAATCTGTTCCCTTGGCCATCCCAGGTTTTCTTTGGCAAGTATGGCAGTGCTTATCTTAGTTTTGAGAGGCTTTAACAGTGTGACCATTTTCATTTCTAATGTGTACAAGTTACCTATTACTTAATTTCTGAAGTCTATTTTATTTTTCTGACCTAGTTAAGACAACTGGGCTTGACATCACTCAGTCTAGCCTTTGACACTGGAAAACACATTACAGCTGTATTTTATGAAGCAGGTGAACCCTAATCTCCGCTCCTCACTCCCACCCCTTGGCCCCCCTCCATTCTCTCACTCCAGTCCTCTTTGTTCAGTTACTCTTTGGTAGGAAGGAGAACTCTACTGAGATAAATTCCCCTTCCCCAACTTACATAGCATTAAAACTGAAGTTTCCTTTGCTCTATTAGAAACTTTCTAAATGGCCCTGCTACAGAAGTCACCAAAAGGATAAAACACAGGAAATTAAATGAATTCCAAGAAATTCTGCATATGATTCTAATTTGTTCTCCCAAATAATGGAGATAACATTCCTGAATATAATACAGCACTATTAAAACAACAAAGCAGCAGTGAAACAGTAACATTTTTGCCTGTATTTGGTTTAATATCAGAACTGGTATTATTATTTTTTTTTTTTGCACTTAACATTTAAGTGGGGTGACATTTATTTCTCTTACAAAAAGGAACTTGGAATTTGTATTTTGTTCATGTCACAGGAACAGGCTTTTAAAAAGTTTCTTGTGGCCTTATGAATAGATTATGTGTCTTTGATTTTGAGAATAAAATGTACAAAATACTGAGACCCACAGTACACAACAGTGAGAACAAATAGAAATCTGCTTTGACCAAGTCATATTGAACAAAATGCTGTTAAGCCAACATACTGTGCTTTTTTGGAAAGCTGTAAGTACAAAAATTAGAAAGCATATGAATTACAAAAACAAAATAATAAAATTCCAACATAGTCCTCAATTGGAGGAGATTTGATTTGTGTTAAACGTAAGCACCTCAAAGAAACAGGAAATGGTTACCCCAGCATCCTGGAACTGGTCAATTCTGAGACCCCTGATTTCAAGACCACTGAGAACAGGGCTGGTGTCTCCATTGGATGACAGCTGGTCTCTCTGTCCGTATCATGGGAGAAATCCTTCCGTGGGAAGCCCACAGCAACCTCCCCCATGTCTTCCACAAAAATCCCACATACTGTGCAAGCAAGCTCCTCCCTGCCTCTGAGGAGTGTAGGCATAAACATGGAACCAGTGAGGAGCAGAGACCTGGGCCTTGCCGTTACATAAGACATTCATCATTGAGGCCTCCTGAACAAGGTTTCTCCTTCCCCGGAGCTCTCTTTGCAAGTAGTTAAATCAGTGCCACTCTAGCACGGCCCTCTGAGACAACACACAATCACCTTCATTAAGGCATTTCCTGAAAAAGAAGATAACTTGATTTTGCTAATTTTGTTCACCAGATCCTTGACTACAATTGTTGGCTGGAATCTACCCCAGTCGAAGGTTCCTTCCAACAAGTGGGCATTCCTTTAACTGAGGACTTCATGACTAAAATGACTGACTAGTTGTGCTGACCAGTTAGAAGGAGAAAGGTGCAGAGTTTTTCTAAATCATTAAACTAGCTTATGTGGTAATCTCTCCTTCACTTCTCCGGCTCTTCTCCTCGGTAGGACACATGGAGAAGAAGAAATTGGCTCCTCCTATCCTTCCAAACCTACCTGGTGCCCTGGCAGGTCATACATCTTCCCTAAGACTTTTTCTGAGGGACAAAAGAAGACCTCTTCTTAGGCCACTTTCCAAGTTCTTCTAGTTTCCTCTATCCTTTCATCCCAAGGGAAACCTTAATCTAGTCTGAGCAGGAGAGTCAGGGATTACAATTCCTCATTCCCTAGCACTATGCTTCTAGATCTTTCACTTATGGCATAAAAAAAATTCTCAAACTGTTATCAAGTATAATTCTCATGCATAGAGTAAGCTGGTACCAAACTTCTATTAATTTACCAGTGAAGAAACTTTAAAGGGCTGATCTTGAGAAAATTTGGAAAGTGGGCTTTATGTTGTTTGTTGGGGAAAGGAACTCTCATGAAGTTGCTAATAAGTAGATGCAAAAGAAGTTAATGTCCTACATAATAAATAAAACTTCAAGTGTAGAGGTTATTTTTCTACCAGTCCTCCCCCAGTCATCACACATTATCATTTATCTGTATGCAAATCTTGCACATCTCAATGCTGACGCCCTTGGGCTTGGGTCAGAGGCATATTTCTGAGTCAAATGATCCTTCACAGGCTTTATAGGAAGGTCAAGTATCATGTGGCCATCATCTTTGTCTTACAACCAAATGTTAAATACTTTTCTTGACTAATGACATAAACTTTATGTCCTGTGTCCTTTAGAGTTTAGAATTTTGAGATGTCAGACTTAAGATGTGATTCTTGCTCAAAGCTTTTCAGCCATATAACTGCTTCATTCTGAATCTCAGAAAACGTAATGTTAAATCAAAGCTGGTCTAAGCAAGCGCCAAACCAAATACCTGAGAAACAAGCAGTACCAGATCATTACAAAATTGGAAGTGTCAAATGATCAAAAGGCACAGTGAATAAATACCTAAACAGGTATTTTTCGAATGCTGTATGTACAAGCTCCTACCCTTCCTGATTCAGAACCAGAATGATAATCTTCAGGCATTTCACCTTTGGGATAGAGGAAGGAAGAAAATTTTGCTTTCTTTGGCCAGTCCAAAGACAAAACCTGTGAACAGGCTTGCCTCAGCAAATGACTCTCCCAGGTCACTCTTGAGTTAGAGCGAGGGTTTCCATGCCAACCTACCATTCAGAGCTTCCAACTAACCTTTTAATCCTCAATTATGAGCAATCAAGGAACACCAGACTTTGGAGACAAGTCTCTACTTTGTTTTTTGTTTGTTTGTTTGTTTGTTTGGGGTTTTTTTAGGTTTTTTGAGGGTCTCAAAAAAACTCACTTTGTGGTTCAGGCTGGCCCTGAGCTCAGCCTCAAACTCACATCACAGCAATCCTCCTGCCTCTGCCTCCCGAGTGCTGGGATTACAGGCGTGAGCCACCACGCCCGGCACTGTGGTATGTGGTACTGGTTGCTGCTGGGTGTGAGTCTCCACACCCAGCATTGTTATGTGGTTACCGGGGAATCGAACCCGGGTCCTTGTGCTTGCAAGACAGGCGCCGGAACCACTGAGCTAACTCCCCGACCCAACAAGTCTCTACTTTGTAAGATGGATGCACAGAATGAAAAGCAACTTGAAGGAAATCAAGGGAATAGTTAAGAAATAAAGAAATATGGGTAATGTCATCAGAGAGCTAAGAGAAAGTGCTAAAGCCATGAAAGAAGAACAAGACTTTATAACCTGATCCTCTAACCTGACCCCTCCCTTGACATAAAGGAACATTGGAAGAACAAATGCTCCTGGAAATTAAAAATACAATAGCAAAATGAAAAAGAAAAGCATGTAAGATAAAGTGATAAAGCTGAACATCTCCCCCTAGAACATGAGAAAAAATAAAAATTAAAAATGCAAAAGATTATCCTAGGAGGCCCAAAAGCCAAATACTAGAAAGTGCAAGGGGAAAAAAAGGATATAGTGAGGAGAAAATTGCTAATGAAATGATTTAAGAAAACTTTCCATAGTGAAATATATTATTTTCCACATTGGAAGGGCCGATAATATGCCCACTCTAGACCCTAGATGGTAATAATGAACATCTTTATAATTTGGAAGCTAGAATAATCCGTTTATTCACCATTCAAATGTGAATATACAATAAATACATTTTTAAACTTGCAAGATCTCAAAGAAACTTACTTTCCATCCATCTTTTTTTAAGGAATTAGGAGAGGATGTGCTACACAAAGATAAATGATCAAAATCAGAAAGAGGAAGACCAATAGCAAAGAAACTGAGAATCTGACACAGAACAGAAACAAAGAATCTCCAGGCTGATGCTACAGCAAGATCCCAAGATGGCAACTGCACACCGGGGGAGGTAGACACCACACTCTCAAAGTGCAGCAGTCAGTCCAGAGTCAGGCACGTTGCTCACATGTCACTGAAGCCATTACCACGCGGCATCCACAGGAGGGCTGACAACCAGGCAGGAGGCTGGGAATGCAACCATGAGATGAGCAAAGGTAATTCCAAGGTTGATGTCAGAGTGCCAGATGTCAAAGTGCCAGAAGGCCTAGGAGAAATATTTGATATACTTTTAAA
Organism: Petromus typicus; assembly: GCA_004026965.1. Lineage (NCBI taxonomy): Eukaryota > Metazoa > Chordata > Mammalia > Rodentia > Petromuridae > Petromus > Petromus typicus. Next base: position 35,716 of record PVIR01004167.1, on the reverse strand, counting down.
AGTATGTCAAAGTATATGATTTCATAGAATAAAAAGAAATTGTTAGAATCTCTGAAAGGATCTAAAATGAAGTATTAACTGCAAACATCTCTGAATGGTAAGATAATTCATAATTCACTTATTTGCTTATGTATATTTTGTGAAACTTTAAAGACAAAATGTGCAACCAAGTCAATAATAAAAAATATGTCAGAATATAAATTAACACACAAAGATCAATAGCTTTTCTGTATATTGATAATTGTCAAGAGCCTTTCTATATAGTCAGGGAAAAATCATTTCATAATTAAGTTGTGGTTATTGCTCATCTGAGGCCTAGTCTCTCACTGTGTAAGCCAACTATGGTAGGCAGAAACACACTCTGTGTGCCTCAAATCACAGTGGAAGCTTCAGTGGCCCATTATGCTGTGATGCTCTAGGGAAAGACTACATCAGCTAAAGATAGTTTGGCTCCTTGAGAATCTAATAGTTTAAAAAAAAAGAAAAAGGTTTTACCTGAGAGAAAGCATAAACTGCTTTTCAACCTGCTATCTCTTTCCACATAGATTGTAAGAATGCTTTGCCAATCTCACCATCCTGATTAACATAATGATCCTCATCAATTTAAAAGCCTCATCAGCATAAGATTACCACCACCCTGAGTCATCCAATACGTTCTCCAATTACTATGTGCACCCGGTCCATAGAGGCTAGCTCAGAGTGTGTTTGTCTCTGCCTACTCTGACATTGACCTCCCAGCCCCAGCATGTACTTTGAGAATGTGTTTCTTTGTCTCTTTTTTTCTTTATTCTTTACCACACTGCTCTCTAAGTAAATTAGAGGACTGATTGGCTCCTAATAAACAATGAGCCATGAAAAAAGAAATCATCCAATTTTACTTACAGTGGCTTCAAATAAAAATAAATTTTAAAAACTAGGAATCAACATAACCATGAAGGTGAGAGACATTTACAATGAAAATTAGTGAACACTGAAGAATGAAATTTAAAAAGATATTAGAAAATGGAAGGACCTCCCTTGTTCATGGATCAGCAGAACTAATACAGTTAAAATGCCACATTATCAAAATACAATCTAGAGTGTATATGCTTCCAATTAAAATACCAAGATGTTTCACAGCACTAGTAAAATAAGCCCAAAAGATCCCAAATAGCCAAAACAGTCCTGAGCAAAAAGAACAAGGCATCATAATAGTTTATTTTAAATTATACTACAAAGCCATAGTAACAAAAGCAATATGCTACTTGCACAAAAACAGATTTGTAGAAGAATGGAGTTGAATAGAAGTCAAAGAAACCCAGACAGTTAAAGCCACATGACTTTTGGCAGAAGCTGGAGAGACAATAGCCTCTTTAACAAATGATGCTGGCAAAACTGAATATCCCCATGCAGAAGATTAAAGTAGATAGTTATTTCTCCCCTGATACTAAAGTCAAATTAAAATAGATTGAAGACCTACGTACAAGACTAGAAATCTTGAAACTACTGGAAGATAAGATAGGACAAACAGTTGAAACTATAGGCACAGGCAAGGGTTTTCTAAATAAGACACTAATGGCACAGGAAGTAACAATAAGACTCAACAAATGCAATTATATCAAACTAAAAACCTTCACAACAAAGGAAATAAAAGAGCGAAGAGACAACTTACAAAATGGCAGAAACCTTTTACTAGCTATTTTTCTAATAGTAGATTAATATCTATAATATACAAAGAACAAAGAGAATAACATCAAAAATAGCTCAATCAAGAAATGAGCAAATGAATTAAACAGAATTCTCTAAAGAAGTGACCACTAACTTTATAAAAGTACTCAGTGTCTTTAGTCATTACGAAAATAAATGCAAGCCAAAACTACAATGAAATTCCACCTCACCTCAGGCAGAATATCTATTATTATAGATTTTAAAAATTAAAAAGAAACAGAAAAAACATGATGGAGGAAAGGAAGTGAGCCGCCCGTGCCACAGGAAACTTCAGCCACGATAGAGGCAGCCTGGAGGTTGGCGACCATGGAAGGCATTAGAACTAATGGATGTTGTATCCTCACCGTGGCTTCAGGCCAACTCTGACCCTACTCTGAGTTTTGTTTCTCAGCATGCAGCAGCACAAGCTCCAACTTTTTGACCTAGTCACAGATACAGCCAACAGCCAGCAGAAAAGTAAACCCAGAGGATCAACATCTCTAGGAAGAAACAACAAGCCAGGCCCGCAGTGCTATCCCCAGGAAATGCCCACGGCTACTGTAAACTGCCAAAGTGAATCCTTCCACTCAGAAGGCTAGAGTTGGAGAAATCTAGTGTAGCACCCATCATGTTTGAGAAAGTTTAATCAGGAGACGTTTGGGGAATTAGTTGTTTAATTTCAAGGCACAGAACAACTACACTTCAGGGTTTCCAGTGTTTCCCTTCCACAGTGACTGAGTGAGAGACAGTCATGGAAATAATTCCTGCTGAAAGGTTTAAAATCAGACCAGTCTCCAGTTGATGGACATTTTCATTGTTTCCAAAATTTAGCTATCACAAACTGAGCTGCTATAAACATGGGTGCACATATGTGGCTGTGATAGGAATCTTTTAATTCTTTTATGTATATACTTAGCAGAGGAATGGTTGGTTCAAATAGAATCTCTAATCTTAGTTTTTTTGAGGAATCTACACATTAATTTCCATAGGGGTTGTATGAGTCTACACTCCCATCAACAATGGAGAAGTGTTCCTTTTTCTCCACAGCCTCACCAACATCTGTTGCTGACCAATTTTGAGGTTGCAGCCCATTTCTTGTGGAGTGAGATGAAATCTCACTGTTGTTTTCATCTGCATCTCTCAAACGACCAGTGGTGTTGAACATTTCTTCACATACTTCTTTGCTTTTACTTCTTCCTTTGAAAAGTGTCCGTTCATTTCAAATGCCCATTTTTGCATTTAGCTCAGTTTGTGATAGCTAAATCTTGGAAACAACCAAAATATCTACCAACTAGAGACTGGATAAAGAAGATGTGGTTCTTTTATAGAATGGAGTATTATTCTCCCACAGAAAATGGTAAGATTGAGTCATTTATACTGAAATGGATGTACCTTCAAAACATCCTCAAAAATGAAATAAATAAGTCACAGATGTGTAAATATCATATCTTTTCTCTAGTATAAGAAGATGAAGATGTAAATGGGTTCTAGTATATATAGTAGATACTGTGAAATAGAAAATATTTAAAAGTAAATAGGATGTAGTGGTAAATAAAGGGAAAAAAGAATGTGACAGTAATTTTTAAAAAAGGAAACAGCTTATGTACGCAGGGGGTGGGAGGTGGGGGGAGTGTAGGAGAATGGGGAAAAATTAGAATCAAGTCGTGTTATATACTGGTACAAACTCTCAATGTTGAATGCGATGATAATGTGTATAAAGATTATGACATAAAGGACCCAGGGCTCTGCCCTCTTTAGTGAGAAGACAGCTCTAGCATGTATAGCTTTCAGAGATGTCTAGATTAGGAAGTTCTGGCATTAAACCCACTGGTGCTTGAACCGTCATCCTACTGTCTACATCCAGCAGAGACCTTTGGTCTGACCATTTTCCCAGCCATCAACATGAGCAAGGATATAGCTCAGCTTGAACTATTGCTATAGCCTGGGGTGTACGAACAGAGGGGCCCTGGACCATGGGGTCACTTTACATCCCCAGACCACAGACTAGGTGGAGTAAACTGTGACTTGTTGGATTCCAAAATTGCAGATCATGGAAAGAAACCACTCATCCAAAAATACAAAGGAATTTTTTTTACTTTTGATCTTCATTTGTTTGGGGGGATTGAGTTTTGTCTTTTCTTATTTTTTCTTTCACTGGTGTTTTCTTGTTTTTCTTTTTTACTACTTTTGTTTGATTTCATTAATTTTCTTTTATTCAGGAGGATCCTTTACCTCACTTTTCTCTCCTCTAACAATCTTTTATTGCTTGCTTTTTCAACTTTTGTTTTTGTTTTTCCAAATTCCCCACCCCTTCTATCTTTACTAGTGTAGATACTAGGTTTTATTAATCTTCATGTGAAGAGCTAACTCTGCACTATTTCAGTTTAATCTTTATCTATGTTAGTCAAGGTATAGCTATTGCATTTAGTAGTTTTTTACTGTATGTCTGGGTTGTCTTAGTGCTTATACTATACTTATAGATTATAGATATCCTTTCTATGGTTTAGGGTGTTGTATTATTAATTTCTTTGGCAAGTAAATATCCATTTTATCTTTTACATTATTATTTTTGCTGATTTTGTTGATATTACCAGGATGGCATTATTACTGCTAATAACTGATTTTCTTTGAATTGTCTTTGTGTAATTAACAATTCTGCAGTCTATTCCCTGACTACTGGTTGCTGGACCAATTACACTGTATTCTCTCCTCCCAAATTAATGGAGGTGGTTAGGTGTTAGGGAAAAGGCAAAGTCTATATTTAGTCATGCTCAGAGTAAACCACAGAAAAGCAGACACTAAAGAGAACTTCATACTAGCAACAAGATCTTCTATTGTAATCAACCTGTAGATCTCACCACACACAAACACACACACAAGAAACATAAAACGATAGATAACAAAGTGCAAAATATGAGCAATTAGCTTAGAAAAAAATTAAAGCCAAAGAACAGTAAGCAAAAATAGAGATTCAAATTGCTATTGAGTGTCCTGGCAGCAGAAGAGACCAAGGTGAGGACAGTGTGTCAGAACTACAATGTGAGCGTGTTGTCAGAAACCAATTACTCAAAGTATCTTAAAAACGACAAGAGAACATGAAAATTGATCCAATAGCTGCTAGATGACCCAAGAACACCAATCTAAGATTAATTAGAACTAGTGAAAAATCAGAAGGCAGGACAGATGGCATTCTTAAAAACCTGTTTAAAGAAGTAACAGTAGAATACTTTCCAAATAAGGGAAAGAATTGAATGTACAAATAAGCAAGGCATACATAACCCCAAATAGCTAGAAAAGAACCTTTCCATAATGCATAATAGTCACAGTCCCAGAAGTCCACCATAAGGACAGACTCTTAAAAGCTGTGAGAAAAGCAACAAATTGCTTGCAAAGATAAGTCCACTAGAACAACAGATTTCTGAACAAAGGCTAGGCACTCTTTTGTTTGTTTTTGTTTTTTGTTTGTTTGTTTGTTTATTTTTTTGAGATAGGTTCTCACTTTATAGTTCAAGCTGGACCTGAGCTCAGCCTTGAACTCACAGCAATTCTCCTGCCTCTGCCTCCCGAGTGCTGGGATTATAGGTGCGAGCCACCACCGCCCACACTGTGGTATGTGGTTCTGATTGCTGGTGGGTGTGAGACTACATGCCCAGCATTGTTGTATGTGGTTACCAGGGACTGAACTCAGGACCCTTAGTTTGCAAGGCAGGCGCCCAAACCACTGAGCTAAATCCTGGCCCAAGGCTAGGCAATCTTGGAGTAAAGTGTACAAACCCTAAAAGAAGACAGCTTCTAACCTCCACTAACATATGCAAATTGTCTTTCAAAATTTGATGGAGAAATAAGGTCTTCCTATGACATAGAGCACCTTAACAAATTCATGACCACCAACCCAGCACTAGAAAAAGAAACTAAAGCCAACCATACCAAACATTCTAAGAGAATAAATACACCAGTGGGGGAGCCGTTAAGCAGAAAAGAACAACAACAACAACAAAAAGGAATCAGCAACAGGAATATAATGCACTGACAGGAATAAGTCAGGGTCTTTCAGTAATAATACTCACTGGGAATAGTCTCAATTTCTGAAACAAAAAACCAGATCGACAGACTAGGTCAAGAAATGATATCCAGTAGTATGCTGTATACAAAAAGCATATCTATTCTAAAAAGAAATCATAGATTGAAAATTCAAAGGATAGGAAACAATATCCAATGCAACATGAACTCAAAACCAACCATCAGCAGCTGTCCTATTTTCAGATAAAGTGGACTTTGAGCCAAAACTGATTAGAAGAGGCAAATAAGGTCACTACCTATCGATCAATGGGGTGATTCAACAGGAAAAGATCATAATTATAAACACGCATACTCTAAAGATCAGCACACTCAACTTCATTAAACAAACAAAAGAGAAAAGCCCTCAGCCAATCAAAAAAGCAACAACTCAAATCAATAAAAGAAAAAATGAAAAAACCAAAGTTACAACAGATACTTAAAAATTCTGAAGATTATCAGTACTTCCAGTAAAACCTTGGTTTGCAAGTAAAATTTGGTCCAGAAACACTTATAATCCAATGCATTTGTATATCAAAGCAAATTTTCCTATAAGAAATAATGGAAATTCAAATGACTTGTTCCAAGGCCCAAACATAGTCACATAAAATGATTACAAAGCTGTAATATAATACAAACTAAGAAAGAAAATACAAAACATAAACAAAAATAAATTAACCTGCACTTTCCTTTGAAAACTTTTATGGCTGGTGTGAGGGAACAAAAAAGAGGACTACTATGTTGGATGCTTTCACTATCACTAACAGAATTATTGCTATTAGCTCAATGGAATCTTTGTCTTTTTGTGCACTTGAACAAGGAATCTTTCCAACGACATTTGCTCTTGCTTCTTACCGAGGATTTCTCAGAAATGTAACACTGTATTGTCATTAAACAGATTCATAGCTCAAACTGCTCTGACCTTATTTGGATGGTGTTTTTCTACAAAATTTTGCACTGATCCCACATTTTATACCCTCCCTATTCTTATTTGAAGTAAAGGATTCCTGCACCTTTTTCTCCTCCTCCACAGCAGATAAGATCTCCTCCATAACCTTTTGGGTTTTTTTGGTTGTTGTTTTGTTTTTTGTTTTTTGTTTTTTTGAGACAGGGTCTCACTTTGTGGTTCAGGCTGGCCCTGAGCTCAGACTCAAACTCACATCACAGCAATCCTCCTGCCTCTGCCTCCCGAGTGCTGGGATTACAGGCGTGAGCCACCATGCCCAGCACTGTGGTATGTGGTAGCTGGGTGTGAGTCTCCACGCCCAGTATGGTATGTGGTTACCGGGGATCAAACCCGGGCCCTTGAGTTTGCAAGACAGGCGCCAGAACCAGTGAGCTAACTCCCCGGCCCTCCTCCATAACCTTTGACTTGCAACATTTAATGATAGTGTTCCCTGTTGTAGATCCTTTTGAGTTTATCTTGCTTAGAATTCATTAAGCCAATTAAATAATCATATTTATGTATTTCAGAAAATATGGGAAGTTTTCATTATTTTTTTCAAGTGATCTCTCTCCTTTCTCTGTCTCTCCTCTTCCCATAGTGTGTAAATTGGTCTACTCAAGGTCTCCCAGGACCTCTAGACACCGCCCACTTTTCTTCAGTCTTTTTCCTTACTGTAAATCTGATGATAATTTAGCTTTCTTGTCTTCACATGCACTGATTTTTCTTCTGCTTGTTCCAGTTTGCTTTTGAATCTTTCTAGTAATCTTTTCATTTCATTTTCTACATATTTTACCTATTGAGTTCCTTCCAGTTTCTCTTTAGGTTATCAATATCATTATTGACATTTCTGTCTTTATGTGCATTTAATATTTACATTTTGTCTTTACCATGTCTTTCTTTAGTATCTTCACAACAGTTGTTTTAAAATCTTTCTCTGGTAAGTTCACCATCTTTTTTTAGGAAATTGTTGATTTTCTCTTTAAATGACACATTCTTCTCTGTTGGTCTGTATATGCCTTGTGATTTTTTTTTTATGTTGTTCAGAAGAAAACTTTGTAATCTTGTAGTTTAACTCTGGAGATCTGATCTCCTTTTATGCCAGGGTTTTTAATTGTGGTGTAGCGTCTCTGTGCCAGCAAGCCTCAGCTCTATTCAGACATTTTCTTGACCTTGATCCTTTCTCTGGTGTGCATAAGAATCTGTAAATTTCATCCAATGTGTGATTTCTTCTGGATTTCCTAATCTTTAAGTGTCTGATTTGCAAAAGGAGAAAAAGAAAAAGAGGTCAGAGAAAGTCACAGTCCTTTATATCCCTTGGAAGGTGTTCTACGCAGAAGAGACATGGCTTGTGGCAACGACAGTGAGGACAGCAATAAAGCTGAACCTCTATAATCAGAAACAGCAATCAGCAGTCAGATCTCAGATCCTCAGTACCTGAAGAACAGCATCTTTATCACCTACAGGCTCCCACAGCTGCATGCAAGTGGGTCCTGAGATATGTGCACAGCTGCATAGCATGCACCTGAGGTGGTGCCCATACAAGATCTAAAATTAATCAAAATCAACTGAAATTACCACCTAAGCCATCCCCTGGAAGTTTCAAGCCTTCAAATACATTCCAGAGTTCCCATATCTTTTAATCAGATAGAGCTCCTTAGAGATCCAATAGAGCCCTCAATGGATTCTTCATTAAGTTTACAAAGAAAAAGTTACAAAGACATTTGGGGATGTGGATTATATCTCATGGAAGTTCCTATTAAAAGATATGTGAGGCCTGAGGATTTAGCTCAGTGGTTCCAGCACCTGCCTTGCAAGCGCAAGGACCCAGATTCAATCTCCGGTAACCACATTCAACAAAGCTGGGTGTGGTGACTCATACCCACCAGCAATCGGTACCACATACCACAATGCTGGGTGTGGTGATTCATGCATAGAATGTAATCCCAGCACTTGGGAGGCTGAGGCAGGAGGATTGCCGTGAATTCCAGGCTCACCTGGACTACATAGTGAGCTCAGGGCCAGCCTGAACTACAAAGCAAGACCCTGTATAAAAAAAAAAAGATATTTGAGGAAAGTTTTGTTATGGAGTATATAGTTGCTTAGGTTAGCTAATCATATTATGCTTATATAAGTGAATATTCTGATTCTTTAGAAATATGTACAGGTAAGGGTGAAGAGACATTATGTCTACAGCTTCCTTTCAAATAGTTCAGCAAATGAATAAGAAACATATGTTAGGTATATTTTAAAAGATGACAAATATTAATACTTTTTGAATCTGTGGTATACGTGGAGGTGTTCATTGACTTATCTTTTAACTTTTTAGTGCATATCAAATTTTTCACAATATAAAAGTGTTACTCCTAGGTACTAGAAGGTGGAAAGACATGATTCTCTATTTGGGCACTGGCTTGGTGACCCTGTGGGCGGCAGGAACCACGTTCATGTGTCTGGTTTAAGCATGTCAGGGACAGTGGAGACTGCTGGACTCTCCTCACTTGAAGCTAGATTCATCAAGGCCTGTTATGCCATTCTGAGTTTTCTGTGATTCATCTATGAGGGGAGAAAAAGCCTAGAAATAATTTTAAGCATAAAAACAAAAAATCAAAGTTCACATTTTGGTCCCATCACTCGAGCTGCAGAATTGTTGGAAAGGCAGCGAGGCTGGATGGGGTGACCTGTGGGGGCTGTCGGTCAGTCTTTGGGGCAGGGTCTGATGGAGTCTAACCCAAAGCAGTGACAGTGTGATTACAATACTCTGTAGAATTGTAACCACACAGACTGAAACAGTGTAAACCTGGAGGTAGACTCTGTATGGATGAAAAAGGGTTGAGAAATGAGGAGAGATGGGAAGGTGGGAAGGGGAAGAGGAAGTAAACTGATTAAGATATAATATATGTGTGTACTAATTCCCTAAGATGAATGTAAGGATAATATATGACAAATGTACTTCTAAAAAACTAAAACAAAAATGAAAAATTATAAATCTCAAACTTCTGTTAACTTGTTAGAATCGAAGATTTAGTTCATGCTATGGATTGTATCTAGATGTTCCCCCAAAGCCTCATGCAGTCAGAGTGGGACTTTTCAGAGCTCGCTGGCTCTAGGTTGTGTGATACCAAATCAGTCCACCATTTAGAGTTAGCATGGATCTCGGTGTGGCTGAAGGGAACTACTAAAGACACCACTTAAAAGGCTTGGAGTTTAGTCAGGATGGAAGGCAAAGTTTGCTGGTCGCTGCTTGCTGCTTCCTGCCTGCCTTGTCATAGAATATTGCCCTGCCTCAGAGTCTGCCAATCACAGATTAAAACTTCTACAAATTATAAACCAAAATAAATCTTTCTCCCTTTAACTTTGGATGTTGGATATTTTGTCCCGGCAAGGAGAAAAGTAACTAAGTTCAAAATGAGATTTGATGAGAATCCCTATTTTAAAAATCATATTGTTGATTTAAGTACTTTAAGTGTTATATTATTGATCCCCTTAGTGAGATAAGAAAGAAAACTTTATAGTAGATTTGCATACTGTAATTAACAGGATTATAATGTAAAAATTTATTCAGGTGAATTAAAAGTCTCAAAAAAACATAAATGTACATGCTCTAAATCAGTAAATTATGCAACTGCTCTCTCCCTCTGGTTAAGATTTTCAGTGAGAAAGAACAAGTGTTTCCTCAAGCTATCAACTGTTTATAAAACTATTATTTAATTTCTTAAAAATACAAACTTAAAAGGTCTGTAATAATCCCCAAAGATAGCAAACACATTATTTTAAGAAACTATTTACTTAGATTATAAGTGTGTTTGTTATGGACCAGAAAATCTACTTGAGCAATTTATAGGTGAGCTGAATAAATGTACTAAATAGTCGATCCTTTGAAATACTATGTTTGACCAAAAGCATCTGACTGCTTAGTCTAGTTTTATGTTTGAAGAATGTTTGAAATCAAAGCATGTCTTTGACCCATTTTGAACCAAATACACAATAAAGCTTTATTATGCATTTTGTAGAATAGTCAGACTTGGTAACTGGTTAAAAACAATCAGAAAAAGCCTTCAAGACTAATGCCCAGGTTGCTGGCTTGAATTACCAGGTAGGTGGTGAGACAGATCCCAGGGGAAGAGGAGAAGGTTTCTGAGGAAGACAGTGTGGCTTTGAACACAGGTATTGGGGCACACGGAGGACATCTGAGTACAGGGAGATGAAGATGTGTGTGTGGAACTTAAGGGAGAGAGCAGAGAATAAATTTGAAGCCAACATTGCATGAAAAGTAGCCATCTTCAGCTGGGTCCATAACATAATTTGATTCCAGAAGATGCATGCTTCTTAACATCCTCATGTTTTTACAAATCCCCATTATGGAGTGCAATCATGATGCGTATGTGTAATGTACCAATAAAGATTAAAAAAAAAAAATAGAACATACTGACTTGGGAAGAAAATCACTATCCATGAGGTGAATATCTTCTGGGGGTGAACTAAGAGGAAACTAGCCTGAGTGGAATGGTGATAAATGACCGAAAGGGGACTCTCCACCCAGCCCCTACTCAGGTCCACAGTAGAACAGGTACTCAGTGATTATTTGCTGAATGAACAAATGTTTGAATATCCCTATTTCTCACAGCTCACCTCAAAATATATCCACATCTCCTAGTGAAAGTAAAAATGCATAAAAGTTTTTTTTTTTAATTGAAAGATTTCTCCCAGTCACCTTTGGGATGAACGATATAGCAGTCACTACGAATAAGGCCACACGATTACCTAGTGGCATAATTTTGAGAAATTGGGACAGAAATAAACACGGGAGCATGGGGGAGGGACGGGGCCACCACCTCCCCGCATTTTTTGCTGGGGTTGGTTCAGCCTGAACTTGGGGCACTTACTCAGGGGATTCTTGAAGATCAGAAATATCCTTTCCAGCCTTTCCAAGACTTGCTTTCAAATGTACTTCCGGAAACCCCTTGAGAATAGCAACAGAGTCTGATGCCCGCCTACGTCCTCCCCCACTTATTTTTGGTTCCATATTGCATTAATCTTTGTGACTAAGCAGCAATCTGAAAAGCCAAGGAACAGCATCTCCCAGAAATAATTTTGAAGCCTCTCAGGGGACTAACGAGATCTCGGGATCTGCAAGCGGTGGCATTCTTCCACAGAGTAGAGAATGCGCAGATGGGAGAGGTGTGCAGAAAGGAAAACCTTTGCTCAGGGAGAGATCTGAACCAAAGACCTCCATTCAGCGGGGGTGAAGGGCATCACATTCACGGTGGGAAGACAGCTGTCACCCTCCACCCTGCTATTGGCTATTGTTTATTGTTCCATTTCAGCTTCTTCTCTCCTGAAGTCACTGTTGGCTTCTGCCTTGATGAGCTGTAGCTCAGAAAGGATAAACCTGTCCCTGGGGCACCACCCTTTTGAGACAGAAGCAGAAAACTTCTGGAGGAACCTTTCCCTTCATGTCTGCACATGGCCTCCGGATCAGTGAGTCTCTGGTGATGGAGATGCTTGGAAAGCGAGGCCACTAAGGTGTCTAAAATGCTCTTCTCTGATACAAGTGGAAAATTAATACGAACTACTTGGGGAGAAGAAGGAGTTCTGAATGCATCTACTAATAGCTTCAATGAACTGTCTCTTCTTCACCAATGGTCCCATCAGATGAGAGAGCTCAGTAAATATTTACATTGTGAGCTGAGGATTGAGTTAGGCTACCTCGTGGGTGAAAATACCAGCCAACGATGTGCTAACACTGCTGTGTTCCAAGAGCTCAAGGGCCCATTTGAACAACAGCTGGATAAAGGCTCTCCCAGAATTGTCCCCGGATTTCAAAATCTTGGTGGATTCATCCTCTCAGTGAAAATTATTAGCTTCTTGCAAAACAGTCCCCAGCGTGCGAGCCGCTCTAACTCCAGCTGTGCGCCACAGCCACAACAGCCTGACTGGATCTAAATGGAGGAGTTAGGCTTGTGGTGAAAAGCAGTTAGCACAAGAATGACCAAGGAGTTAGGCTGCCAGGTTCCCTGAATCATGCACCTACCTCTCAGGATACAGAAGTGTGGGGAAATCTGAGGTGCACCCCGTCTGAACAGCTTCTGTGGTTTGGGGAGCTGGACGTTTACTGTCTGAAGTGTGCCTGAGAAGTCGGATTTGGTTTCCTCATTCCTGTTCTGGGCTCTGGTGTTTGCCTCGGTTTGAGAGGCTCCCCCGGAACAGGTGAATGCCATCTGCTGACTTCTCATTGGCTCTAAGGTGCCACGTTCTCACTAACACAGCTCGCATTCACTGTTGTGTCTTCTGCTATCTTGTTTCTATATTCTTCTCCTTTTCAATTTTCTTTCCATCCACTGATCCCAGTGGACTCCAGTGAATTATGTGACATTCTCCGGCTTTCAGAACTCCACTTGTATTCAATCAGTATGGAATATGGTAATTAGTTGACTCATCTTTTAATCCACTGAACTGTAAACAGAAGCCAAGGAAAGCCAACAACTCCATTTTCAATTGGAATATTCCCAGGGGTTGGTTAACAGCAGAAGTATTCACAGGAAAAGAAATTAACAGTTTGATGAGATTTGAGAGTCCATACTGAGGGCCACCAACCTAACTGAAGCTGAGGCTATGAAGGGAATCTTTACTGAAAGGGAATGTAAAATGTACCTCCACCTGTGCTTCAGACTTTTCTGTGAGAGTTACTTCTTAGACAAGTTAATTATTTAACTGAGATCATTTCATTTCTGAAGTGGGAGAAGTGGTACACACCAGAAATTGTATCATTGTCACCATCAAGGTTGTTGGTTAGTAAGGAACATGGCTGACCTTTGTCCATGGTGCCTCAGAGGGAACTGCTGGACCCAGAATTTCCTGAGCAATAGAAACATCGTTGTTCATGATGGGCACCTCAAGCTATATCTGATTTTCTACTCATGGGGATTGGCTGCTCCAGAAAGCCTAATTGTGTGATTAGAGGCCTGAGACTCGGGGCTGAGATATCAGCCCAACATCTGGGGAAGGAAGAGAAGGGGGGGGGGATTGCGGCTCAGCTGCACAGCCAGCTTTTCAGTCAGCTGTGCCGATGTGGTAAATATCAACGAGCCCTCGCTATGTGAGCTTAGTTGTGCTTCTTGTGTGGAGCTACATGGATATACCAAGAGGGTGATATATCCTGAGAACATGGAAGCTTCTCAGTGACACCCTTGAGGACCTGAACCTATAAGTCTCTGTTTGCTTGGCCTTGATTTGTACCCTTTCTAGAAAACTAATCACAACCACAGGACTTTTTTGAGTTCTTTAAGATGTTACAGTAAACTACCTCAGGGAGTGGTAGGAACTTCTGAATTTTTAGCCATTGGTCAGAGGGCTAAGGGCCTGGAAGCCCTGAAACTCAACAGATGCTAACTGAAGCTACAAGAGACTCTGGATCCAGGACTTTAAACCTCTGGGGTCTGTGCTGATTCTGATTAGTGTCAGAAGTGCATTGGAATAGGAACCAGCATCGGCATCTCATTTCATAGAATTCTCACCAAATTTGTTGCATACATAGTGGGACCTCCCCAGTGCACACAATATACTCAAACATACAAAGACAGTGTTGCTTTCACGGTGAATTTTATTTGCTTAACACTCTCTACACTCTCAGCCATTGAACATGGGAGAAAAACAAATACAATTCAAATTTGATGCACGATCAGAATTCCTTCCATTTTAAACTTTCTCTCTCTAATACCAAATCTTTAGATCAAGTGCTTAACCTTCCACATGTCCCTTTCCTACCCTTCTCCTCTAAAGGTGACATTTAGATTTGGGGTAAAGGTCACGCCTAACACAATGACAAAAAAAATGGGACTCAAATCCTCAGAGCCACATTACCATTGACTTGAGCAAGAGGGGACTGAGCCCAAAGCAGGTTGCTATGGCCTGCCCATGCCAAGGGATGGGAGTCTTAGGGAGCTGAATGGGGTGCTCACTGAAGTCTGCACCTGCACCTTCTTAACACCTTTGGGGTATTCGGGACACTGAATGCTTCATTTCAAACTTCTTCAGTCCAGTCCCACGGTGTGTGCAGGATTTTGCTCAGGGCAGAGTCAGAACTTGAAGAATCCTGCACAACCCAAAGCTGACTTACACTCTCTGACCAAGATAAAACTGTAATAAGGTAGGGGTAAGGGAGGAGAGGCTCCAGATCCACAGCTTGGGGGATCTGCAAGCCTGAGCTGCCCTCCCCACAAAGCTGCAACCACGAAGAGAAGGGGAGAGCCCTGCCCCTCAGGCGGTGTCTGTACTGGCACCTGGGGGCCTGCCCTGGATCCCCACTGGGTTTCTGACGGATTACAACAGTCCTTTGCAGTCCTCGGACTGGTGTCCCCTGAGGTATCAGGCCCTTAGTGATGCTGGGCTGACATCTGTCACTGGATTCTATGGCCCTTGGCTTTTTTAAAAATTGATTTTATCGATACACTTTCAATGTACATAATGATCACAGTCATCACAGGAAGTTTGTGTTTGTACCTGATGCATCTTGATTCTTCTTTTTATCTTTATTCCCCTCTGCTCCTTTCATCCCTTCTTTCCCTCCTTATTTACAAAAGCTTCGTTTCCATTTTTCTCCTTCTATTCTTTTTTTTCTTTTCCCTTCCCTCCCCTTCCCCTTCGTTTCCGTTCCCGTGTGAGCATTTTAACTCAGTCACGACGTCCGTGTACACAAGACTGGCTTTGTCCTGGGTCCAGGACTCAGCTTGTGAGCCTCTTTCTTGTCTTTTCCTCTCCCCTCACTGAAGCACAGGGAAACTTTTAGAACCTCTGCGCACCATCTGAGAGCAATGGGAAATCAGGAGCATTGCTACCTCTTGCTCTTGCAGGAACACCACTAATTTAGATTAGATGTGGGCTCCAGGTGAGGATTCCCCTAGAGTTCTACCACTCAATTCACAGTTTACATATATTGAGCTAAATAAAATACATGACTACAATTAAGCCAGGATGTAGCAAGCACAAGGACCCAAGTTTGAATCCTCGTACTATCAACAGAAAAATTAATTAATTAATTAATTGATTAATTAAAACTAAAATCACTCTTCTTTTATATATACTTTTGTTTGTGTACTCATATTTATCTTTGGGGGGGGACACTCAAGATAGAGAATAAAGCTTTGAAGACTTTATCCTTGAATATATGAAGACAGAAAATGGATAGGTATAAATAATAAAGTAACAAGAGATACAAAAACGGAGGAGATTGACAAAGCATGGCAGACAGTCTAGACAGTCTAGATTGGGGTCCAGGATTAACAGCTGTTTTGTGTCCTCCTCTGGGAAGCCTCAGGGAGCCCACTTCTCCCCTAGGCCTCTCTGTGGGGGGACCTCACCCACTCCCCCTGAGAGGCCAGGGTGCCATCACTAACAGACAGACCAGGAGCCGGGGGCCTTCCACCAAGTTCTGTCCACTAGAAGCTCCTCTGCCGGACTGTGAAGCCTGTCCAACAAGACCAGGATGTTCAGTATACAACACAAGAAGAAAGTGTGTTGGAAAAGGCAGGAGCAGTGAGTGTGCCAATAAGAGATGGGCATTCATCACGGTGAGCCCCAGAGCAGGGACCCACGATAGGCAGCTGGGAAGAGCAGTCTGCTATGTATTGCTGCGTCCGTCACCAGCGCTGCTAGGAGTCTGGGCCACCGCTGCATCCTGGACCACATCCCAGTTTCCGCAAGGCTGGCTGTGTGGCCTGAGACGACTCTCTTCCTCCTTCATTTCCTTGTGTAGCCTTATAATTACTCCCCATAAGCAAAAGTAACCTGAGGATGTGTCTATATCCTGAAAGTTTAAAACCAGCTAGTCTAGTACAAATGTAAATGCCACAAAAGGAAACAGTGAAAGGATCTGGTCACTGCTGCTTCCCTGGTGTAGGATGGGTGGTTTTTAGACGTGACTGGGGCGGGGGGGCAGCTTTTTCTTGGTTCGCCTCTGTTTTGCAAGCTCTACTTTAGAAACTGAAAACGTGAGATCATTTTTCTCCAACCTTTCTTGCAGTGAAGCAATCTCTGTTTCCTTGTACTTTAAAAATGTAGCTGCTAAAAAGCTTAGAATTTTGCACGCCTAGGAGAGAAATCCCCATGTACCTGTTAGTTAGGGCTTGCTCTTAGTGCATTAATGAGTTGTGATCTTATTTCCTCTTCGAGAAAACTTAGTTTAAAGGCCACTTAGTCCTACTTTGATGTTAAAAGTAACATATACCCTCCCACCAAAGGATCTCAGTCTTTGTTTTTTTTAATTCAAGACTTTATTGGTACATTATGAATACGCATCATCATTGCATTCAACACTGAGAGTTTATATCAGAATATGACACCACTTGATTCTCATTTTTCCCTTTCCCCACCCACCCTGCAATCCCCTATCCACTATATACATAAGCTTTCTTTCCTTTTTAAATTACTGTCGCATTCTTTTTCCCCTCGTTATTTGCCCCTATACCCTTTTTCCTTTTAAATATTTTCTGTTTTATAATATCAACTCTTTATACTAGAACTCATTTATATCTTCATTTTCTCATATCAGAGAAAATATCCAATATTTACACATTTGTGACCTATTTATTTCATTTATGACAGTGTTCTGAAGGTACATCCATTTGAGTATGAATGACTCAATCTTGTCATTTTTAATGACAGAATAATACTCCATTCTATAAAAGAAACGCATCTTCTTTATCCAGTCTCTTGTTGATGGACATTTTGGTTGTTTCCAAGATTTAGCAATCACAAACTGAACTGCTTTAAATATAGGTGCACATATGTGGCTGTGATGTGAATCTTTTAATTCTTCTGTTTATACCCCTAACAGAACAATGGCCAGGTCAAATGGGACCTCAGTCTTTTAACTGCAAGAAACTAAATTCTCACAACATCTGTACAAGTGAGAAAATAGATTCTTCCCCAGTGAGGAATGCAACTCTGACAATACTTTGACTTATGTTTGGAAAAACCACTGAAAACAGCAGACCACACACCAGACTCTGGTCATACAGAGCAGTAAGAAAATAAATCTGTGTTTCTCTACATTGCAAAGTATGACAGCAAGCAAAAATGAATGCAAAGAATAGGTAGGATTGTGTTACATTTGCCAACTGAAATTTTCCCCTCAATTAAGTATATTTAATTTTTCATTTAGAAGACAACTTGTTTGAGTTCAAGTGAATTTCTGAAGATTTGCTGAGTCAACATTTAGTACAATAAATTTGATCCAAAGTCATAGAATATCAAGATCTACACACACACACATGTTAAGGTGGAGATACACTTCAAATTAACACTTTTTCTTCTTTTTCCACCTATGCTATTGTTTAAAAAGTTGGAATTGGGAGGCGGAAAGATCAGCCATCAAGCATGAAGTGGATCTCCTGAACACATCAAGGACAGGTATGATATTCAAGTGTGTCCAGTCAGGGTAAGAGAGGCCACTGTCGGTGTCTACAGCAGTGCAGGGGTGTCTGCTTGTGAGAGCGGGTGGGGAGCAGCTGAAAGACCTGAGAGGACAATGGGGGAAGGAGATGCTCTTGGGTGAAAACGTTTATGGCTCCAAAGCTGATACCACACACTATGGCAGGTGGGAGCTTCTCCTATAGAAGTGGAGTATATTTCCCCGTGCAGGTGACTCATGGGGTAGAATGATGATAAGCAGACAGTGAAGCCTGGCCCTCGAGGCTCTGCAAGCCCCCTCTTGTGCTATCTCAACTAACTGCTTTTATCAGGAGACTTGCTCAGCCTGCTTTGCAAGAGCACAAGAAGCTGGAGTCCCAAAGTGCGGCAGCTGTCAAAGCCAGGCTGGATAACAACTGCTAGCCAACAACACCATCTCTTAGCCCACGACTGAAGGAACACAGTAGATAAGCAATAAACTCATATGTGTTTACTACTGATGCTTTATGTTTGTTTGGTGGCAGAACAATTTTGGTAATGGACAACTTATTCACCAGGAAAACTCACCACTCATGACTTGGAGGATAAAAAGTGGGGTGTGCAGCCTAGAAATCAGGAAGCTGCTAACATCCCTGAGTCAATGCCCACGACACTCCCCCTGAACTGTGGGGGCTGCTGTCTCTGCCCCCAACACTGTGGAGACATCTCCTAAGGTGGACATGGTCCCACTCTTGTCAGGGGCCCATGAGGACACAAGTCTGGAGGTACCGGCTGTCTTAGTGAAGAGGGGTCACTAGCAGACGTCACCCTGCTGCTGTGGTTGGTCTTGTCTTCCAGTCTCATATGGCCAGTTCCCAGTGACAGACACTAACTAGAACAGCAACCAGAATGAAGAGGACAAAGGACTACCAGCTGGACAGTGGCCCGGAGTTACCCATCAGGGCTGCATTCACAAGATCACTGAAACTGCAGGGAAATCCAGCCCCTCTGACTTAGCATCTTTCCACCTTACTGGAGCTATTATTTATGATGGCCACAGCTTTTGCAGTTTGAAGTGAAACAGCAAAACACATGTAATTTTCCCTTCTGCAGAGTTTCACTAGCAGACTTTTTTCACCAGCACATTTGCTCTTACTATATGTCTCTTAGCAATTCACCATACAACTTTTTTCTTTCCTTATCAAACAGGAACCTTCACCTTTTCACTTAAAGGAATACTTGGTGACTTCTCTTTGTCATCTCTGAACAGATGGTGTTCCTACTTTAGCACTCTGAGGCCAACATTGAGTAAAATAAGGGTTATGTGAACACCAATGCTGTGATACCAGCACAGTGTGTCTCTAAACAGAGATAGCTGCTAACTAACTAAGGGGCAGGAAGCATGTGCAGCCTAGATGCACTGGTCAGAGGGGGGATCCTCCCCTCGAGTGTGACAGAGAGGGCTGTGTAAGATCCCATCACACTACTTGGACTGTTGCATGGTTTAAAACTTAAGAATTGCTTCTTTCTGGAATCTGTCATTTAGTATTTTTCTCCCTATGGTTAGTCTCAGGTACCTAAAACTGCAGAAAAAAAAATCTGTAAATCAGGAAATTATTGTGTAGTGCACACCTTTGCATCCTCTGCAGTACTAGGGAAATTATGAAAGCCAGGGTGGAGTTGTGTGTCAACAGACATCCTCTGACACAATTAATAAATCCTATGTTATACTTGATAAGTAACATAGGAAAAAATGAAGAAAAAGGACAGGATTTAAGTAAGTGGTTATATCTCTAATCACTCTATTTTATGGCCTCATAGCTATTATACCCGGCACCTTTAGTTTTTCTAAGTTGTTCTTGTCCTTAGTTAACAGAGGTAACAAAAAGACAAAGATCTCCTGAGTGAAAAGATAGGACAGAAAAGGGTAAGATAGGACAGAGGTGGTGGAATTGAAGAGGGGTTCCTCTTACTGGAACTTACAGGATAAAAAAAGAAAGAAAATGTACACAAATACTGTTGGCATTTAGGTACTAAATTGCATGCCATAAACCATTTGCTCCTGCCTCCCTAGCACCAGGCGCCCTACTATGAACTGTGAGCAGTAAAGGAAAACGTGCATGTCAGCCTCTGGGAATGGGCTACCTTAGTGAATCCAACACTCATCTGCAGTCTTCTGAGGACCAAGGTCAAACAGGAGAACTAGAGAGAATATGTGTATTGTCAGCAAAAATTAGAAAAATTAGAGACCTATGAAGGCAGTTAAGAGATGTGTGTCCGTGATCCAGAGACATCCAGAAGTTGAGCTGGGCTTGGCTCTTCGGCCTTTTTGCCCTTTCCACATGATCAGTGATCACCAAAGAGACGATGGAGAGGTAGAGCCTTCGTCAGGTCTTAAAGATGGCGGACGGAGCAAGTCCAAGTCCTCCACATTGCAGAGGTCCTTTTGTCTATTAAGACTTAATTAAATCCCTTATCTCCTTTGTGTAGCGGGTGTGTTTTGTGATTTTGCTTTTGTCTGTTTGGTACTTGGGTTTGAATTCAGAGCTTCCTATATGGTAGGCAAATGATCTACCACTGAACTACCTTTCTTTACCTCCCATTTTATGCATGGTGAGTATTCAGCATACTCTAAATCCCTGTCCAGATTCTTTGGGAGGCTTTGAAGATCTAGCCTCGAGTTTTTTCTAGTGCATTATTTAGTTTGACTTTGAGTTTTCCCTTGTGTGTACCATGTCAAGGCATTAAACGCTTCTGTGATTCCTTCAGGCCCCAAAGAACCTGAGTAAAGCTGTGTTTGCAGATTTAATGGGAGGCTCAGGGCTGCTACCGGAGAGAGAAGATACAGAAGGCAACTTAACCTAGAGTGAGACACCCTTATTCTAAAATTCTTTCAGTCATTCCTAGCCCAAAGGAATTTTCATTTGCCTTTTGTCTATATCCCTTTTTCTTCAGGTTCTCTTTACTCCATCCACTTCCTTCCTCAACCAGAGATCACTTGACTTCTACCCAAATTCTTTTTTTTTTAATTTATTGAAATCTTTATTGGTACATTGCATATATGCATCATGATTGCACTCCATAATGGGGATTTGTACCAGTATAAGACACAACTTAATTCTCATTTTTTCCCATAGCCCTACCCACCCTACCATCTCCCATATACATAAAATTTGTTTCCTTTCTTTTTTGTTATAATCTCATTATTTTTCCCCCTTCACCCTATTTTACTTTGAACATTTTCTATCTCACAATACATAACATACAATTCTAGGACTCATTTACATCTTTATTTTCTCATACCAGAGAAAAGATGCGATAAGTACCTATCTGTGACCTATTTATTTCACTTATGAGGATATCCTCAAGGTATGTTCATTTAAATATAAATGATTCAAACTTATCATTTTTTATGGCAGAGTAATACTCCATTCTGTAGAAGAACCACAGCTTTTTTATCCAGTCTCCAGTTTATGGACACTTGGGTTGTTTCCAAGATACAGCAATCACAAACTGAGCTGCTATAAACATGGGTGCAAATTCTAATTGTTTTATTCTGTTCTGTTCTGTTTTGTTTTGTTTTGGCTGGTGGTGCTAAGGATCAACCCTAGCTAGGTGAGGCAACTGCTCTGTCACTGAGCTACCTCCCCCAACCCTTGTTAATTTGTTAAGTGGAACAAGGTAGCCCAATTCTGTGTGACCACAAGACCATCATCTGGGCTTCCCCATTTTCCTGCTAAAGTATGATCCTAAACAAACACATACCTTTCTTCTTAAGCAAAACCTGCAATTAGTTCTTAAAATCGTTTTTTCTTTCCCAGAAAATGAAACAGAATAAGAGAGAGCATCCACATGCATGGGTACTGCATAGTAATATGTACAAAAATGGCTACAGAAAGTGTCCTCAGGCTCCTGGAGTTCAAGGTCTGTGTGCTATTCTTAGAGGCTACCCTGGGAGGACATAGCCGTATCAGTCGGTACACCGGAAGAATTCTATCATAAGTTCAAGATGCTTTGAAATGCACCCTCGTTTTATGTGGTAAAGGGAATTTAAGCCTTTTCTTTTAAAAATAAACAACCAAAACTTTTGTTTCTATAATTACTAAATAATTCAAACCAAGCCTTTGACTGAGGGCAAATGGAAAAGCTACACAGAATACATCTACTTTTGGCCTACTTGAAAATATTAGAGGCCTAGTAAGGTAGTTAAAAAGAGTGTTTCCATGATGTAAAGAAACTCAGAGTTGAGCTTCACACTTGGACCTTTTTTTCCTGCTGTACATTTTCCGTCATTACCGAACAGATTGCTGAAAGCCAGAGCAGAGTTCTAGAACCAGCGGGCAGAAGACAGAGGCTGGACTGGCTAAGGTAGGCCCTGTCCATGCTTTCGCTTATGTTGGAGTAAAAATAAATTCAAGGCTGAAGCAGGAGGATCACCATGAGTTTGAGGCCAGCCTAGGATGCATTGTGAGTTCAAAACCAGCCTGAATTACATAGGGAGACCATGCCTCAAAAATAAATAAATAATACTCAGTAAATAAATAATACTAAGTTTTTAAAAAAAAAAAAATGAAGGCTGGTGATGTAGCTCAGTGGTAGAATGCTTGCCTAGTATTTTCAAGGCCCTGGGCTTAATACTCAGTACTGCAAAAAGAAAAAATAGATGACAACAAAAATAGATTTCCAGTCACCCAACTAGCCCAGCTAGCATAATTTTCAGCCTTTGGATTCAATCTTACTGGCAGCCACAGACTCCTCAAACACCAAATAAAAATACTCTGGAAGAAAATACCATAATCGCAATTTTAGTTGTTCACACAAAAGATTGCCGTGTATCTTGCTCAGTGCATGAAATTAAAATCATTCAGAACTAAGGCAGAATAAACAAAAACCAGAAGAAAAAGATAAACAATGTAAGTAGCCCCACAAGGACTCCGACGGAGCCTCTCAGGTAGGTATGCCTAGCACAACTTAGAAGAGAACGAGGCTGAAATTTTCAGCAGAGAGAGACACACACAGCTCAGTTCTTTTCATCCAAAATAAAATGCATCCCTCACAGCCCAGTCATGTGAGAAATAGAAAACACCAGGAACATAGTACAGAACGCACAAGATAATCCTACACCATTCTAACAAACCAAAACCCAAAAGACCTATCACAGACTGCCAAGGAAAAACACAAAAGATTCATGAGCCAGCTAGAAGTTCTTTCTACCCAAATATGACATGAGAATCAACAACAATAACTGGGAGAAATTTCACCTTAAAAAATATTACAAGTTGGGCTGGTAATTTAGCTCAGTGGTTCTAGTGTCTGCTCTGCAAGTACATGGTCCCAAGTTTGATCCCCAGTATGGAAAGAAAAAAAGAGAGAGAAAGAAATCATTTAAAAAAAAAAAACTAGGTAGTAAAAGTAAAACGCAATGTTAAACTTGGTTTTGCTTTTCTTTTTTTTTTTAATAAATTGAGTTTATTGATACATTTGGGGTATGCATTATGATCACATTCTTCATTGTCAATTTGTGCTGGTACATAACATATCTTGAATCTTAATTTTCCCCATTTTCCTGCCTTTCATTCAATCCCCCCCATACACATATATAAACTTTGTTTCCATTTTTTCCTCTTTACCATCACCTTTTCCTTTCCCTCTCTTAAAATGAGGTACTGAAGTACTTCTTGGCCATTAAAAGATAAATTTGACTCCAGGCTCTTCTTGCATTGAGTGTTTGAGTTGAGAAGTCCGCTGTGATCCTGACGGGCTTCCCTTGGAATGTAACTGTTTTCTTTTCTCTGGCTTCTTTCAGTATTTCATTCTTTTTTTGAATATCTGGGACTTTTATGATGATATGCCTAGGTGTAGATTTCTTCATGTTACGGGCATGTGGCATTCTGTATGCTTCATATATTTGTATGTCCAATTCTTTACCTTTTTCTGTGAAGTTTTCTGCCATTATCTGTGTGAATAGCATTTTGATGTCTTTAGCATTGTCTCCTGCTTCCTCAGTGACTCCAATCAATCTTATGTTATTCTTCTTTGAATCATCTAGGAGCTGTTGGATTGCCTTTTCATTATCGCTTGCTTTTTTCCATAGATTATGAGAATTAAGTTGTGTCTTATACTGGTACAAATCCCCATTATGGAGTGCAATCATGATGTGTATATTTAATGTACCAATAAAGATTAAAAAGATAAATTTGAATTGTTTATATCAAAATGAGTGGTTCTTGAGACTATAAATCTAGGTGAAATAAATCAGACATAGGTTAAATATTACATGGTGTCTCTGATATGAGAAATTTAAAATACAAATAATCTTAAGAATGAAAAGAGAGATGAAAGGAAATGGAGAGGAGAATTCTGTACACATGGAAAGATAGCTGAGGAAGGAGGAATAGGTAAGGGTAGCAGGAGTAGAAATGATCAAGATGTAGTATGTAGGGGCTGAGGGTTTAGCCCAGTGGTTCCAGCACCTGCCTCCCAAGAGCAAGATCTAGAGTTCAATTCCTAGTTCCAAAAAACGTTTTAAAAGATGCAATATGTACATGTACCAATTTCCCAAGATTAATGTAATTAATGTGTATCAGAAGCATATAATAATTTTTCTTTAAAAACATCATTTTACAGCTCCTAATAAAGTAACATACCCAGGCCATGAAAAAATAAACAAATAGAACTGATTGGGATACCACTTCTAACCTACCTGTATGGCTATAATAAAACAGATGGACAATAATAAATGTTGGCAAAAAGATGCAGAAATCTGAATCCACAAAGCATTGCTGATGGAAATCTAAAGCTGTATAGCTGCTGAGGGAAACAGTCTGGCAGTACTTTAAAAAGGTAAACATAGAGATTCTCAAGGCCCAGCAATTTTACTGCTAGTTAGTTACCCAATTGAAAACATATGTCTATACAAAAAAAAAATTGTACTCAACTGTGCATAGCAGCCGTGTTCTTAACAGATAAAAGCTGAAAATCATTCAATATCCATCAACTGATTAATAGATAAGATATATCTACAGAATGAAATATTTTTTAAATAAAGTGTTGATGGTTATTATAACATGCATAGAATCTTGAAAATCTGATGGGAAAAGAAAGAAGTCAGACACAAAACCATGTTGTTTGACCCCACTGATAGAAAATATCCATCATCAGAAACCTGTAGAGACAGGAAGGAGTTTAGAGACTTTCAGGAATTGGGGAGAAAAATGGGGAGTTAGTGAGAAGGGACAGGGGTGTGTTTCTGGAAGAGAGAGAAAATGTAATTACATGAAACTAGTTAGTTACATACCTTAGTGAATAAGTTAAATCCCTCTGCACTATACAATTCATAAACTAAAAAATACAGAAATAAGGTCAGGAGTTTTTAAAGACATACTTCTTTTTTGTAGTTCAGACTGGCCCTGAGCTTATACTTGAACTCATAGCAATCTTCCTGCCTCTGCCTCCCGAGTGCTGGGATTACAGGTGTGAGCCACCATGCCCACGACTGTGGTATGTGGTGCTGATTGCTGGTGGGTGTGAGTCTCCACACCCAGCATTGTTTTATGTGGCTACCTGGGATTGAACTCAAGACTTTAGGCTTGCAAGGCAGGCCCCAAAACCACTGAGCTAAATCCTTGGGCCGACATGTCTTTTTTTACTGGTGCATATTAACTATAGAGAATAATGAGATTCTTGTTGGTGTATTGTACATACATCTGACATATTTTGATGAAGTTCATCCTCATTAGCCTACTTGCTGTAAAGATGACACGTCTTCCTATGGTATTCTGTCTTTAATTCTTTCAGGAACATACGAAGCAGTGGTGTAGCAGGATAAAATGGTATGTGTGTTTTCAGCTTTTTGAAGAATCTCCATACTGATTTTCATGGTGGTTGTACAGGATTTAATTCTCACCAAAAGTTTAAGGGATTTCTTCTCATATCTTTGTCAGCATTCATTTTTTTCTTCTTAATTTTTATTTTCATTGTGTGTTTACAGTACATGCTTATTATACTCTTCATGGGCAGTAGGTACCTGTACATAAAACATCTTAATGATTTTTTTTCACCCCTCTCCCTCCCCTTCCTCCAACTCTTCGTCCCCTCCCTTTGCAGAATATATACTTCCCACTTCCTGTAATCTATTTTTCATTTTGCTCATTATTTATATTTTGAGTTTCTCATATAAGAGAAATTGCATGATATTTAAGCTCATGTTTCTGATTTATTTCACTTAGCACTATGGTCTCAAGATGCACTCATTTGTCTACAAGTGACTGAGGCTTATCTGTTTTGTGGCAGGGTAGTACTCCCTTGTTTGTAAATACCACACTTTATCCAACCGAACATATGGGTCACTTCTGGCACATAACTATTATGAACTGTGCCACCATAATTATGGGAATGCATGAACTGCTGTAAAACCAAACCTTTAACTCTTTCAGAAAGATACCTAGAGAGGAATAGCTGAATTGAATGGAATTTCTAGTTTCAGTTTTGTGAGGCCTCTCCATACTGATTTTCATTCTTGACAGCGGTGCAGGGTTACGTTGTCCTTGAAGCCTCTGCAACACTTGTTATTATTTGATGTTTTCTGATGATAGCCATTTTTCTGATATAAGATGTATTATTTAAATTTGTATTTCTTCAGTGGTTGGAGATCTTTAGTATGTTTTCATGGGTTTTTTTTCACTATTTCTACTTCATCTGGGACATGTGTATTCATTCTATTGGTCTATTTTGATTGGATCTTTTAGTATGGCCGTCTAATTTCTGGAGTTTTTTATATTTTAGATATTAGTCTTCTGTACAAAAAAAACTGACAAAATTTTTCCCATTCTGTAGATTACTTCTTTACTATCTTCTGGGTTTTTTTGTTTTGTTATTGTTATTGTTTTTGTTGCTGTGAAGATTTTAATTTGTTGTGATCCAATTTGTTGATTCTTGATGTTTTTTTTTTTTCTTGTGCAATTGGAGTTTTATTCTAAAAAATCCTTGTCTATGCCTATGTCCTCTAGAGTTTTACATATGTTATCTTCCAGCAGATTGTCTATATTTTAACATTTAGATTTTGATCCATTTTGGTTTGAGTTGAGTACATGATGAGAAATGAGTCTAGACTCAACCTTCTCTATGTTTACAGCTGGTTTTCCCAGTGCTGTTTGTTTAAAAAGCTATTTTCTCCCAGCACATGTTTTTTGCTCCTTTTGCAAAAATAAGATAGCTGAATGTACCTGGGATAGTTTCCACATCATCTGTTCCATGCCCTTCATCCAAGACTATTTCAATGTCATCACCTTATTATTATCATCACTGAAGCTTTGTAATATAACTTGGAGTTTGAGATTGTGATGTTTCCTGACTTGGTCTTATTGTGCAGGATTTCTCTCACTATTCTGGGTCTCTTCTGGTTCCATATGAATTTTGGAATTGTTTTTTCCAGTTGTGTGAGGAATACTATTGGTATTTTGATTGGAGTTGCATTACATCTGTGTAACACTTTTAGAATTATGGCCAATTTGATAATTGGTTCCACCTATTCTGGAAGAAGTGGAAAATAGCAGCTATAGAACATACACAAAATAATGCTTTACTGGCTGCCAAGTGACCAGTAAGCAATCAAGGAATTTTAAATGTTTCTTTATAAAAATATCCAATAAACCATAAAAGAAGTAATGTGGGAAATGAGGCACAAAACGCTACAATGCACATAGAAAGCAAAGGGCAAAATGACAAAAGTAAACCCCTCCTCCACAGTAATCACTCTAAATGTAAATGAACTACATGGTCCAATGAAAGGGGAAGAATGGCAGGTGGATAATAACAACAATAATAAGACATGATCCAACTAAATGCTGTCTACGAGACTCTACTTTCTATCCAACAACACAACTAGGTTGAAAGTGAAAGGAAGTTTTAAAAAAAAAGCACTGCATACACTACAATCGAAAAGAGAGGGGGAGTACTTATACTAATATCCAACAAAACAGTTTTTTCTACGGAGAAAGAACATTATGTATTAATAAAAGGGTCAACACAGCAAGAAGATATCATTGCAAATATGTGAGCAAATGTTTTCTGTTCTATGAGCAGTGATGGAACTTGTGTAGAGAATCAGTTTGGAAAAAGAGGTGGAAGACAGCAGGTGTGGTGTCAGGTGTAATGAGGAAGGACACCTTGCAGAGGAGATGGAAGCTTGAATAACTCTATCACATTCTTGCTTAGATAGTAACAAGGTCAAGACTAGAACACTCGCCTCCTGACTCCAGTGTTCCTTCCGTAGAACACCACCTTGTTAACCTGCAAGATGTGAAGGTGCTTCAAGCAGACAGACTAGATGCTGTGTGTGTTCCTTTCAACGTCAGCCACACAATGCTTTACTGGCTGCCAAGTGACCAGTAAGCTTAATTGCCAAATCCACTGGACATTTTTAGTTCTTATGTTACTCATTTTCTTGGAAAGACAGTGCAATCAATCATTCTTTCTCTGAAAGAGTTCATATCAGTCAGGATTAAATTAGAATAAAGAAGCCACTCAATATTTTTAACTGAAGAGATTTAATCTGGGAATCAAGTGTTTATTAAAATATCAAGTGTTAAGATATACATGAATATTCAGGCATGGCCATCACAACTGGCCTGCTGGGTGAGGTGGTACCTTTGTGAAAATCAAGAGCACATAGGAAGGTCTAGAAATACACTACTACACTTCATCTGTGTATAAGGAAGCTGCTAGCACAACTGTGACAGCTGAACAGCTGTGAACCCAGAGGCTGGACACAGGAACATTGCTGTTGAGAAGCTCCACATTGTATTTGCCAATAGAAAGTGACCAGAAGCAATAGGACTGCAGCCTCTGCCTCAGTTCCCCCTTCTGGACTTCAAGTGGCACAGAGTTTGTGGAACATAATTTGCATCCATGCTTCTAGCTGCAAGGGAATCTGGGAAAAGTAGTTTGAACTGTATAGGATGACAAAATACAGTGGAAGGCAAAACAAATGCTAAGTGCCCATTGATCACTCCAATACAATCTTCCCTTGCCTTCTCTTCTACCACAAACTTTTACTTCTCCCATTTCTGGGGCACCTCATCTTCTTCGTATGTTTTACTCATTGCTGTTATGCAGGACTTGGCTCTATCTCTTTCTCATTATATATTATCTTTGAGTGATTTCATGTATTTTGTATGTAAGAATTTCAAAATCGCCATCTGCAGTCAGGCCTCTTTCCCATACGGTTTCCTTGACTCCAGCTACCTACTAGATCTCCGCCTTGATATCTCATGAGTACCTCAAACTGAACACAGCTAGAACTAAGCTGATGGTGTCCTCTCCTCAAAGCCATTCTGGCTCCTGATTTTCCTGCAGGAATATGACAAGTGGTGATGTGATTGGTTTGATTTCCTGTTATGATTTGCACCTGGATGTCCCCTCAAAACCTCATGTGATCCCAGATGGCTTTTCTAGAGGGGTTGAATCTAGAGTGCATGATGCTGGCACTAAGGAAGTACGATTACTAAACCAGGACACTGGTGAGTTTGGCACACCCTAATCCCAGTAGCTTGGATGAGACAAAAGGGGAAGAAAGTTCAGTCATGGTTCCCTTGCTGCTTTGTCACCTTCTCGCCACCATGAACTCTTTCCCCTCTACAAGGCGTATCAGCCGTGCCACTTTCCCTCAGGGCCTGCTGATTATGGACTGAAACGTCTACAAACTATAAGCTAAATAAACCTTCCCTCTCTCTAATTTTGAGTGTTGGATATTTTGTCTTAGCAGCAAAAGAAAAGTAACTAAAACATTTCCCAAACCAGAAACCTGGAAATCATCTTTAACTCTACCTTATCCTTACTGTCCATGCTTAATTAATCCAAGTCACAATAATTATACATATCAACTCTCTCTCTCATGTCTTGAACTCCAGGAAGCAGAACATAGCTGATTTCCTTGTCTCCAGTTTTTCCTTTCTTCAAGCTGTCATCATATTGTGCTCAGAAAATGTTGTCAAAAATATAAAAACCTTTGTGGCTCTATGTACCCCAAAGATGGAATCCAGAATCATTAAGATGATTTCCAAGGCTAAGTGCTGTGATTGGTTGTTGTCTATTTATACCAGTCAATTCTCCTAAAAGTGTGGACAGATGGATTCACCATTGGCTTCCACCATGAGAAATGGGCTCATGCCTCGGTTTGTGTGCTATTTTTGTCCCAGTAGCAGGTGGGTGTTGCTTGGGGTAGGTTATTCTGCTAATCTTCAACATAGCAGTTTATTTATTTATTTTTTTATTTTTTTAGGTTTTTTGAGACAGGGTCTCGCTTTTTTTTGTGTGTGGTTTAGGCTGGCCCTGAGCTCAGCCTCAAACTCACATCACAATCCTCCTGCCTCTGCCTCCCGAGTGCTGGGATTACAGGCGTGAGCCACCACGCCCGGCACTGTGGTATGTGGTACTGGTTGCTGCTGGGTGTGAGTCTCCACACCCAGTATGGTATGTGGTTACCGGGGAATCGAACCCAGGCCCTTGCGCTTGCAAGACAGGCGCCGGAACCACTGAGCTAACTCCCCGGCCCAACATAGCAGTTTATTATGTTTCCTAAACACAAGGATTTGCCACAGTGAAGTCCCCTAGCCACAGTGCTCCCAAACCTCAAAGGAAAGGAATGGTGTTACCTCTGAGAGAGGGAAGGTGCCGCAGTATCCTCCAAGCCATGAGCACAGACCAGGCCTCTGCTCTCATTGAGCCACACCTAAGAACTTCAGCCTCTGTCTCTTGGGTTTGTAGTCTATCATGCAAAGTGCAAGGGCAGATAAATGGATGTTCATGTGCTCCCCTCAGGTCTTAGTCAGATGCCAGACCACCTTTGACCTCTTGAAAAATCTTGGTACCTCTAGGGATGCTTTGGAGACAATCATGAAATTGACCCCTTTTGAATTCTTCAATTAGTGGAAGGACTTCCTAACATCCATGATGCTCACCTTCCCTAAACATGTAAATATGTATATTGTTTCTAAATATGTGTCGGCTTTGATCTATTCTATGTGTATATTATGTCAACTAAAGACTATAGCAATAATAAACTCCATTTTACACTAAGAAAACTAAAATACAGAGAGGTTATCTAAACTCTAAGTATCTCAGCCAGAAGTCTCAGCTCCTAGCTCAGCATTTATCTGCCAGCTGGAACTCTTAACCAGTACAAAGACTATATTGAACCAAAGCATGTTGTTTCATACATAATTTTCATGACTTAAAACAATATAAAGATTTCAAATAGATAAAAGATAAGCATATTATAAGGACTAAGAAATTGTGTTAATGTGATTGCCATTAGATCACCCAATACTGAGAGAAAATCAAGCATTTTGAAAAATAATCTTGAAGTTAAATTTTTCTTCTCTTCCTAAGTCTACATATTACTTACTACCCTGAAATTTCATGGAAAAGTCATTGGAAAAGTTTTGTCATGACTCAGAGGAATAACTTATCTCATCGCAAGTACACCGGACAACAAAAACAAGTCATGTCTGTGGACAACTTGTACTATTACTTAAATATTATGGGGGAGATTAAATGATGTTTGTAATTTTGCATATTTAAAGACTAAAATACATTATAAATTGGGGGTTTATGTAATTTTTTATAGATTTATATTAACAGCTCAGTTGTTAAATATCTTTATTTTGTCCCTGCCTATTTCTCAAGTTTTCTGTCATTATGTTTTCTTTTGCTCTGTATTACAGCAATTTTGGAATCTTCAGCGATTGGGAATACACACACGCACGCGCGCGCGTGCGCGCGCGCACACACACACACACACACACACACAATTATCTCTTCTTGGGATACTCTTCTCCCTACCCCTTCATTAGGAGCATAAGCTTAAGCATCATTTCCTCAGGGCAATCTTCCTGCTCTCTTAAAACATATCAAGTCTCTTACTGTGCATTAATAGAACCCTCAGGAGATCCAAGAAAAGACTTCTCAGCCATTGCTGTGATACTTCTCTGAGACCTGTCTTTCCCCGAGGGCAGAGAAATCTGAGTCCTCCTCCCTGCTCCAGCTCCAAGAGCCAGCAGATGCCCGTAAACCCTCAAGCTACTCAAAGGCACTTTAAGGAGGGATCCCTGCGTTTGGTTCCTCAAATCATTTTACCTTTGTCTTTGAGTTTAATGCAGTGTACAGAATAGCGAACATGATCCTGAGCAAAAAGAACAGAGCAGGAGATCTTACAACCCCAGAGTTCAAGTTATACTACAAAGCTACAGTAATAAAAACAGGATAACACTGATGCAAAAATAGACGTACAGACCAGTGTAACAGACCAGGAGACACAGAAACACCAGCGTGTATCCTTAGCCATCTGATATCTGAAAAGTGGGCTAAAAACAAATAATGAAAAAAAAAATGATGGCCTCTTTTTGCATTAGTATGTTTATAGTACACAATGTTTGTATTCCTTGTGGAGAATTGGAACACATACAAAATACATCTTAATACCTTAATTCCTTTTTATTACCTTTACTTTCTCTCCCCATTTTTCCACCCATCTTCTCACTTGTTTTTTTGTACATTTGCAATAGTACACATATATGTTCTGCTATAAAGAAATAAATGTTGCTCAACAGATAAATGGATTTTTTAAAATGTGATATCTATGTATAATGGAGTACTATTCAACCATAATGAAAGATAAATTTGAGTCACTTGCAGGAAAATGAAGCCAAAATGCTAAGCAAACTAAATCAGATAAAGAAGATTAAATATCACATGTATTGATCCCCAAAATAAATATAATTATTATGCGTCACAAGCATGTACTAGTAAAAATTAAAAGATTTTCTGGGAAAAAAATTTTCAGTACCAGGGATTGAACTCAAGACCTTGTAATTACCAGCAAGACACAAAATCTTTAAAAGCCAATAGGATACACACATTTTTTTCATTTATTATTTATATTTTCTAGAAAGTTTAGATCAAATGAAGTTTTATTAGTACATGTTTAGTGTACATGGTATTTACATTCACCTCAGGAAGAGGGTACATGTATTGGACAAATTCTGATTATTTTTATTCCCCTTCTTCTCTCCATCTCAGTATTATTGTTAGCAGTAGTAGTAGTAGAGTTCATGTTTTTCATAGTTAAATATTACATTCACAGTGGTTAGTTAGTACATGAGGCATCTTAAATCACGTAATGTCTTCTTTTCCTCCCACTTTCCCCACCGTCAGTCTCTTTGTCCTTTTTTCATTTGCCAAAGATTTCCCTAAATCGATCTTTTATTTTTCTCCTTACTTGTACTTTGGATCACTCAAATGAGAGAAGCACATGGTATTTAAGACCATGTATCTGATTTATTTCACTTAATATTATGTTTTCAAGATGTATCCATTTTCCTTCCAATGTCTTAAACTTATCCTTTTTTATAGCCAAGCAGCATTTTGTTGTATTTAGATATCACATATTTTATCCGTTAGTCTATTGATGGACATACAGGCTGCATCCAAGATTTAGTTATTTTGAATTGTGCTTCTGTAAACATTAGTATGCGTGTTCCTTTGTAATATGATGTCATTAGGTCTTTGGGAAAGATATCCAGGAAGGGAGGAGCTGCATTAAATAGAATTTATATTTTTAACTTTTTGAGAAATCTCCAAAAAGCTTTCAATAATGATTGCATTAGTTTACATTCCCACCAACAGTTTGGAAGAGTTCCTTTTCACCACAGCCATACCAGTGTTTGCTATTATTTAATTTCTTGATGATAGCCATTCTTTTTAGCATGAGATGGAATTTTAGTGTTGTTTTAATTTGCATTTTTTAACAGCCAGAGAGGTTAAACATTTATTTTTTTAAAATGTTTACTGTCAATTTGTCCTTCTTCTAAGCAGCATCTATTCATATCCCTTGTCCAGTTTTTGATGAGATCTTTTACTATTTTTTAATTATATATTCTAGATATTAGTTCTCCATCTGAAGAAGAGTGAGCCAAATTTTTCTCATTCTGTAGGCTGTCTCTTCACTTTGTTGGTTGTTTCTGTCGCTGTACAGAACCTTTTCAATTTCAAACAATCCCATTTGTTGATTCTTGTTGTTATTTCTTGTGCAATTGAAATTCTGCTTAGAAAGTCTTGGCTACACCAAAAACTTCAAGAGTTTTACCTGTTTTGTCTTCCAGTCATTTAGAGTTTGCTTTTAATGTTTGGATCTTTGATCCTTTTTTACTTTAATTTAGTACATAGTAAGAGTTATGGATCCAGCTTCAGTCTTCTGTATGTGAATGTCCAGTTTTCCCAAAACTATTTGCTAAAGAAGCTATTTTTCCTTCAACATATATTTTTTGCTCCATTTTTCAAAGATCAGAAAGTTAGATGTGTCAGTAATTGTTTCTGCATCCTTTATTCTGTTCCACTGATCTGCATGTCTGTTTTGTGCCAATAACATACTGTTATTATCACTGTAGCCTTGTAGTATACCTTCAAGTCAGATATTATGATGCCCACTGAGTTTTTGCTCAGAAAAATTTTTCTACTATTCTGGATCTTTTCTAGTTCCAGATGAATTGTAGGATTATTTTCTCTGAGGGGAGTGCTATTAGCATTGCAGATGAGATTTGGTTAAATTTATACATAAGTTTAGGAATGGTGGCCATTTTGACAATATTGGCTCTGCTTCTTCAGGATATCCTTTTCAATCTCCCTTCTCAGAGTACTGTAATTTTCATTATGGAGCTATTTCATTTCCTTGGTTAGGTTAATTCCTAGTTATTCCATTTTTCTTGACTCTGTTGTGAAATGACTGGTATTATTTTCCTAACTTCTCAGTGAGTTCATTTTAGAAATACTAGAATGTTATTGATTTTGTAATGTGCTACATTACTGAATTTGATTGTAAGAAAATCTTGGTAAAATTTGTGTGCCTTCTATGTAGAGGATCATGTCATCTGCAAATAATTTTACTTCTTTCTTTTCTATGTGTATCATTGTATCACTTTCTCTTGTATGATTGATCTAGCAAATGTTTTGAGTATTATATTGAACAGAGGTGGTAATAGTGGGCATCCTTGACTTGTCTTTGATTTTAGATAAAGATTTCATTCTCCTCCATTTAATCTAACACTGGCTTTTGGTTTGTCATAAGTGGGTTTTATCAGATTCAGGTAATATCCTTCTATAACTATTTTCTTTGAGGTTTTATCCTGGATGGACTTTGGGTTTTGGATTTTGTCAAAGTTCTTTATCTACTGGTATAATCACTTGAGTTTTGTTCTTGCTGCTATTTATGTGATATTTTAAATTTATTGACTTAGATATATGGAACCATCCTTGAAACCCTAAGATGATGTTCACTTGGTCATGATGTATGATCCTTTTGATTATATGCTGCACTCTATTTGCCAATATCTTATTACAAATTTTTGCATCTATGCTCATTAAGAAGGTTAGCCTGTAATCTTCTTTTTCAGTTGAGTCTTTGTCTGGTTTGGGAATCTGAGTGGTGCTGATTTCCAGAAATGAATATGGAAGCATCCCTTCCATTTTGATTTTGAGGAATTTGGGGAGTTCTGGTGTCACAATGTCTTCAAAAGTCTTGTAGAATTCGGGCCGGGGAGTTAGCTCAGTGGTTCCAGTGCCTGTCTTGCAAGCACAAGGGCCTGGGTT